>JAADVR010000671.1:0-19252 GCA_023335855.1 Pythium scleroteichum
GGAACGAGAGAGAGAGGCTTATGAGATGTGATGGTGGCTGTTGAATTGTAGCGCCCGTGCATGGGCTGCGATGCGACGTCGTGTGCGAGAGAGGCTTCTTCCTGGGCGCCAAGTACGTCGAGTGGATCCTCTGCTGAAGAAGAGGGTCTTGAGGTTCTGATCTTGGTGGGTTGATAGTTTCTCGGGCGAGACGCCGGTGTCGGGATGCGAGAAATGTCCGCGTGGACAGTACTCGCTTGGTGGCGGCAAGCTCTTCTCTAAGCGCACCAAGGCCTGGTCCACGCCGCTGCCTATTGACGTATGGATGTCTCTCTCGCGTGGTGGGCTTATTGATGCGAGGAACTGACGGATGGCCATTGGGTGGACAGATCCGCAGTGAGTGCATTACGCGCAATTTGTACACGAACGACTGGCAGAGCAACTGCAACGCGTGGAAGGCGTCACCCGACGGCGCGTTCATCGAGTCGGGCGACAACAGCAACATCATGGAGCGCTTTGACGCCGCGCGGCTCTTCTCGTCGCTGCGTGTCTCGGCCACGTTCGTGCGCAACGGCAGCGTCACGTTCCAGTACAAAGTGAGCGCCGAGCCGCCCTACGACGGGCTCGTCTTCGGCATCGACGACCAGACGACCATGGAGATCGTGTCCAAGACGAACGGCTGGCAGGAGGCCGCGTTTGACGTGCCCGCGGGCGCGCACTCGTTCGCGTGGGATTACACCAAGGACTTCAACGGCGACGAAGGCGATGACCGCGCCTTCATCAAGGTCATCGAACTCGTGGGTACGTCTTTCTCGGACACGTATTGCCACCCGTGCGGCAGCGACACGACCATGTCTGGTGGCTCGCTCTGCGCCTTCTGCAAGGAAAACGAATACGCGGCCCCGCGCTCGGACAGCGAGCTCGACTTTGCTTGCTACGCCTGCCCCAAGAACACATTCTCTCCCAAAGGGTCGATTGGGCTAGATGCCTGCGTGAGCCGCCGGCCGTGCACGGGCGACGACGTCACCGAGAGCTTCACGAAGTGCGTCAACGACAAGCGCAACGTGACCTACGCATGGGGTGAGCCGCGCACGTGCGAGACTGACCTACCCGGCGCGAGCTCGCTCCCAGCTGCCAAGACCGACTCCCCTTGCGACGCCTGTGAGAAAGGCTTCATGCTCAACGATGATAATCAATGCGAGAAGTGTCCCGTCGGCGAGCGGCTCTTTGGCGGCAAGACGTGCGAAAAGTGCTCGGCGGGTAAAGTCGTACTGAACGATCTTGCCTTCGGGCGCGGTACGACGACCGGCTGGAGCGAGTGGCCGTACATTATTGACGTGGACGCGGCCAAGCAAGCTGGGTGGAAGCTCACGCGTGACGGCATCGTGTTCTCAGCAGACTCACTGCCACGCGGCGCATTGGCCGACACGACGCGTTTCCCGCTGCCATTCAACGTAACCTACGAGCACACCGGCAAAATGGAGATTATGTATGCGCTCGAGAACGTGCCCACGTTTGAAGTGGACGGTGTACGTGCTTGGCTTGAGATTGAGGTCGAGGACTCGACTGCGATGGTCAAGGACAAGACCCAAGATGGTTCGACAGACGACGACGATGATGACACTAATGACGGGACGGATCGCGCTGATGTGGATGGTGACGGTGTGAATGAGGAAGTGCTGCATCTTGCAAACGGGGGCAACAACGGCACGTCCACGGAAGGATTTCAGTTCGAAATTACGACACCTGTGCCAAAACAGTTCCGTCTCGTGCTCCGCACGACGAGTCCGAAGGCTACACGCATGATCCAGGTCAAACTCTTTTTTTTGCGCTTCGAAGGGACGAAGGAAGGTGCCGGCGTGGCATGTGTGCCGTGCGCCGCTGGCTTCCAAGCAATCCACAGCAATGAGTTCTACGGATGTAAAATGTGCCCAGCAGGGTCATATGGCACGGAGGTAAACGGAATCACTATGTGCAAGGAGTGCGCAGCCAACACGTGGTCATCTGAAGGGGCAACAAAGTGCGAGCCGTGTGGTGCCAATACATTCAGCAAAGGAGGAGCAAAAGTCTGCACTCCACCGAGCGTCCTGGCTGTGAACACGTCGTCGACCAACTCGTCCAGCACGTTGCCCGAGCTGCGTTACAACATCGAGCTTCTCCAGTCGCTTGTGTGGGGCAACATGTCGACCTTTGGATGGGACGACGCCTTTGAAGACGAGATAGACGAGATTTTTGACGAGATGGATGCTGGTTCAGAGTGGGACTCAGGTCTCGTTGAGGCCAGTCCTGTGTCACCAACGCGTGGCTTCCAGATCAACCCGGTAACATCTGTGTTGGCGGGTCTCTTCCGTCCTGTGAGTAGCAAGTGGAAGACGGAGATCAAAGGTCAGGTCGTGGAAGAAGTGATCGACACTGACGTCGACCGCCCTTATGTTGTCGTCTTCTCCATGCTGAACCCGCGTGATGCCGGCGGTATTTTCAAGCAGAACAACGGTCGCTATGGTGAAGTGCAGTGCTCTGTACCACCGGTGAGTCTTGGGATGAAATTTCGTGGGTCTGTGTCGCAGGAGCTAAATAATTCGTGTTCCCAACAGCAATGGAAAGTGACAAGCGGGGGCAACGTCCTCGCAATTGATCCTTCGGCGAATGGCACGGGTGTGACTGTCACTTACACGGGTGGAACCCCATGCAAGAGCCGTCGACCAGCCTCCACCACACTGCGATTCGTTTGTGATCTGAAAGCTGGTACGTTTTCGATTTGACCAACTCTCTAGAACGTCTTCCTCCAACTGTAACAACTGTGGTTTGATTAAAGGTACACCGGATCGCCCCACGAAGGGCAGACTAGACCCCGAGACGTGCAATATCGACATGGAGTGGCGCACCGCGTACGCTTGCCCCGTCTGCGACGAGACGTTCTTCGATCAGGCCAAAACGTCATGCTCGGGTGGAACGCAGTCCATCTCGTACACGCGCAAGCAAGCATGCTACGGAGGCACACAGCCCAAATCAGTCCCAGTCACAACATGCTCAGATGTCGTGCTAGACACGCACGCGTTGTACACAGCGTACGCTGCGATTTCCGTCGTGGCAGTCGTCATTTTGCTTCTCATGGCCGGCATTCTGGTTATCCATCGCAAGTACCGCAATGTGAGTAGCGAGAAGGTGATTTTAGTCCTCCATGAGTATCGTGCTGATTGTTGCTTGTGGCGTCATAGGTGTACAACGATTACCTGTACCTCAAGGGCAAGATGCCCGTGTCCAAAGACAAGGAGACCGGCGAAAGTACGTTCGAGTTTACGCCGACCTCGACAGCGATCCACAGCTCTTCACCCTCGAGTGCTGGCGCCGGCAGCCCGTTCTCCCCGTCGCTCGATGAGGAGGAGACGAAGGAAAGCGACGACGACAAGAAGACAATCCAGAGTGTGTAGATAAATTGATGGCTGTTGGTCAGTCGGCGAGTGGAAGGCGATGACAAATACTCATGAGTCGACCGTTTTCATCCCAGAGCTTCTCTTGCGGGGGTGGCGGGGGCGGTTTGTACGACAGACCTGCTCCGTTGGCGTCTCGTTGTGTCTTATTTGTCCTTTTCTTCACAGCTGCACACTCTCGGGCAACAGGAGGAGCGTTCGTTTGAGGCGGCGGGTTTTCGAGATGGTGAATCACCTGCTGTCGCTTCTTCATCCACGCGCAAAGGATCGCCATGTCTTCGTATCCGTCGGTCGTCGCACAAAGCAGGTCTCCATTACGCAGCTCGAGAAACCGTGTGACACGATGAAGATACTTGCGTTCTCGTCGAGTAGGTCCATTGGTCGCGATTTGTTCTCGGTACAAGTTCACGACCGGCTGGGCAAGTGAGAACCTGGAAGCGATGCGCGTCTTGAGCTGGTCGAGTGACACACAGGTGAGATAGAACATCCCGCGCGAGCGACGTTTGCCATATAGGTAGACCCCACAGAGGAGGCCTCCTGACTCGTCACTGGGTTGATCATTCGAGTCCGATTCCTTTTGTTGTGCAAACTGACTCGCATACGATCGCTTGGAGGTCTCTGCAGGAAGCGCGATCTTTTCGATGGTTGAGGCTGTGCCCAAGATTTGACGCTCGCTCTTGTTCTTGGCCAGAGGGTAACATCTTTTTCCGACGCGTCGGTATCGGTACTCGATGGCCTTGTTGACTTTGTCCTGTTGCTGCTGCTGGATCGTGCGGGCTTGGGTCTGTCGTTGCAGATGGCGGTGGAAGCTCTTGCTCTGGTATTGGCGCCAAAAGGCTGCGTCATTGAGCAGCTCACGTGTCGCCGATTTGGGTTTGGTGTCTCCCTTGGATGGTTTGAGAGGCATTTTGATGTTCAGGGGAAACGGCTTGTGAAGCTGTAGCGCCGTGTGAACTCGCATTCTCCCTGTCGCGGGACGACTTTCGAGGTGTTTGGGGAGTGCGACCATCTTCGGACTCGTACATGGAGAAGGCACCGGGTTCTGGGCTACACCCATCATGTCATGCGGGTCGTCTTCGGCGGCCGTATCGACGGAAGGGCATAAAACCTTCATAAGCGATTGCAAACCATCACCCAGCTCGTTGAGTTCGCGCAGTAACGCCGATTCTTCCACTGCCGAGGCCTGTTCTGCGGGAGAAGCACTCGCATCTTCGTTGTCTTGAGCGACACTCAGATGCTCCAAAAGAAAGAGACATTCGCTGGCAATGTCAGCAGCGGATGAGCAGTCGTCGTCGGTGTTCTCCCCTTCGCTCTCAGACGCCTGCTCCCAATAAAACGCGCCTAATTCCGCCGAGTAGCTCTCCAGTTCTTGCAACAACGCCATTGCGCCGTTTTCTCCTCCTCCTTCGTGATCACTGCCATTGGTTCCGTCATCTTCCTGCGGTAGCCTCGTCATCCACGCGCGACTTGCATGAATACCGAGACTGGCGCTTGGGCTGCCAAAACGGAAATAGCCACTCGTGGGTTGCTAACTAGCGATAACAACCTTTCACGTTGAAGTCGCTCGTGTAATGTCGACCACACGAGAGATCGTGGTGTGACGCTTCGCGTTCTCGCAGCCATTGAAGGGTCTCCATTTGCGAGCTTGCACCACTCGACTCGAAGCCATGGGCGACAACAATGAGGACGAGCGTCGAGCGTACGTCACGTCGCTGCTCGCGTGCATGTGGGGCCGCCGTGCGACTCTGCGTGGCGACGACTCAAAGTCTCAAGAGGCGTTGAACACGTTCCTTGATGATCCGCAGTGTCCTGTGCTTGTGGCTCGCTTGCTAGGTGCCGAGAGCAACGACAGCGAGAAGAGCCGCGACGTGATCGTGCTGTCCACGCAGTTGCAGCCCGGCAAGGCCGGCGACCCAGAAGGCGCGACTCCCACAAGCGAGACTGTGTTCGTCAAACTGCTGCCGCAGCCGTTGACTCCCGAATCCATGCGCACGAACGTGCAGGTCACGTCGCTGACCTCGCAGTCGCCATTGCGCAGCCTCTATCAGAGCCTACACAACGTGTACGCACCGCTGCTGTTGAAGAACGACGCAGCCGCCGGTCAGCTCTCGCAGAAGCTCAAAGACGTGTTGCTTGAGCTGGACACCGGGCTCGGAAGCTCGATCGTTGGGGGCGGAGGCGCGGCCGCCAAGGTCGATGAGAGCTCGCCCGCGGCACTAATGGCCATTGCGACCATCACGGACGAATTCAAATACTGGGAGAGCGACCACCACCGGAATGCGAGCCGGGCACGAAAGTTTAGCGATGCGTTTGACAACATCCACCAGCGTTACTCGCAGCTGGAGTCACTGAGCATGGAAGAGATGGGCGAGCTGCTGGATGAGACGAAGGAAGCACTCGATGATATCTGGCGCAAGCAGTTGTCGGGAAGCAGCGCACCATTTCCGCAGCCGCGCATGGACCACGTGCTCGGTCTCGTGGGTGCGGCTATCAACAAGTTCATACTTGCGCGAACGAGCGAGCTGAATCTGTGGACGGGTCCGTTCAACGAAGTCAAAGCCGTGCTAGAACAGTCCACCGAGCTGTGTGAAAAGTGGATCGCCAGCATTGAGGTGCTCACGTCTGGCGACTGGCCATACTTCGACGAGCACAAGTGGGAAGGCCTCAAGTCCAAGCAAGACGCGATGCTTGTGAGCTTGGCCGCGCGCATTGACGAGGTCATTCGATTGCGCACGACTTTTGAAGAGCTCGTGAGTCTTCTGCCACGAGGCGATAGTGCCGCGCGCGAGATCTCGAGCTCCATCTTCCAGCCGTTCTGTGGGCTTAAGGCGCTCTACTACAACCCGTACTCGGAGAAGCAATGGAAGACCGCCGTGGTCACATTCGAAGGCATGCTCGGGCCACTCGAGGCTCAGGTCGGGGCAATCCTGAGAGACCAGATCGGTGCGACAGTCGGTGGCGGCAAGGCAAACGCGACGGTGAGACTGCTCCAGCGGTATTGCAACTTGCTTCGTCGGCCGTCACTTGCCAAGACGCTCGCGGGAGAACGTGACACGCTGCTCACCCAGTTAGTCGCGCACCTGGATCAGCTGCAGAGTGATTTCGACGCGCGGTCGTCGGCGTCATCGGGCAGCGGCGCGTTCCAGGAAAAGGGGCTTCACATCGGCAAGATGCTCAGCCCCAACGTCAATGTGATCGTGTGGAGCCACATCTTGTTCATGCGCGTGATCGAAGTGAGTCGCCTCTTGCGGCTCGTGCTCACAGACCTACCAGGCTTCAAATCACTGATCGACAAGGCCGACAAACTCGAGTCGAACGTCCACGATTTGCTGCTAGACAAAGTAGTCGACTGGCAGGCCGACATCAAGGCCCAGCTCAAGAAAGATAGTGGCGCCGCACTGCGCATCAGCGGCAAGCTGATGTACTTTGATAAAGGTACCCTTGTCGTCAACTTCAGCGAGTTCCTGGTGACACTGCTTCGCGACGTTCGGCAGCTCACCGAGATCTCGGCGCAGCACAGGCACCGCGCCAAAACCCGTGGCGACGCGACGAGCAACAAGCTCTCTTGGGTACCCGACGACGCGCGGAAGATCGTGGAGGATGCCGAAAAGTACTACCGTTTTGGTGTCACGCTGAAAAAAGTTGCCAACTTCTACAACACCGTGGGGAGCCAGATCATCCCCGAGCAAAAGCCCATGCTGCTCAAGTCGCTTTTGCGTTTTGACGAGCTCGTGCAAGGCCCAGAGAATAGCTCCCGCTCTTCGTCGGACAAGCAAAAACCCGTGACATGGAACAACCTCCAAGAATGCAACGACTACGTCAACCAGCTGCAAGACGAGGCCGACAAGCTCGCGACCGAGATCCGTCGACTGAAGCATGCTCACGACAAGATGAGCGACGAATTCGTGGCGCTCATGGACATCGACTTGCTGCGCAGCCCGGAGCGGTGGAAAGGCCGCTGGGACGAGATCAAGAAAGGCGTTGCCACACTCACCAAAAAGTACGAGACCAAGGAAACTCAATGGCTGCTCTTCTGGGACCACCAGCTGTACAAGGTCTTCGAGAGCGGGTACCAATTTGGGCTTGAGATGCTCCACGAGAATCTGCCCGACGTCAAGGAAATCCGCACGGAACTCGTCTTCCCCAAAAGCGGTGCTGCTGCAAACAAGGGGAACGGCGGGTCCCTCACGTTGCTCCTTGACCCGCCGGTGGAAGAATTGCGCACGAAGTACTATAAGGCCGTCAAAACCTTTGTCGCACGGCCCAACCGGTTCCCTGGCTTCGGCAACAAAAAAGTGTTTGCCGCCATGTGCGACGCCAACGCCAAGAACTTGGTCTCCGTGTACGCGACGTGCGAGCAGCTCTTTTTCAAAGTCGAAATGCTGCTGTATGAATACGAGCCGTGGAGCGTCGTGACGCGGTTACCGGGCAACGACAACCAAGGCAACGAGGACTCGCTACTAGAAAGCGAGCTGCATGATCCAGGCGACTGGGAGCTCAACTTCAAAACTCTCAAGGCTAAGCGCAAAGAGGCCGACAAGGTTGCCGACTTTGTCAAGATTGACTGCATCCACGTCTCGCTCACCAAGTTCAAAGAGGTGCTGCGAAGTCACCTCCAGCGCTTCCAAAACGCGCTGCTCGACTCGCTGTATCGCTCGACGATTGAGCACATCCGCGTCGTCGACGAATTTGTCGAAGGTGCGATGATCAAACTAAATCGTCGCCCACACTCGATCTCAGAGATCAGCCGGGCCCAAGTCGAGTGGAAAGAAATCGACGCACAACGGAATGCCATGCAGAGCCACTACGACAAGGCCGGCAAGAAGAAAGGGTTGCTAGTAGCGACGCTTGTGGGCACTGTCAACACGACACTCAACATGGACGAACTTGAGCGACAGCTCGGGCAGCTGCCGACACGTTGGGAGAACTTTGAGATCGCGCTCGAAGCGTTCAACGACATGATCGAAGAGTCACGTGAGAACCTCAAAGGCGAGCTCGAGGCCCAAGTTGTCGAGTGTAACGCCGACATCGACAAATTCCGCCAACGCTGGCAGGCACTGCGGCCTGTCGAGGTCAAATCCTGGCAGGACAGCGAGCTGCAGCTGACCTACACGGCAATGGACGAGTGGCGTGAAAAGCTGGTGGCGCTCAAGACGAAAAGCAAGACACTAACCGAGAATTGTGCGGCCTTCAACATGATCGAGCCGAGCTTTGATGGCTTGGAGGTACTCGACGCAGACGTCGACGCCGTGGACAAGAACTGGACGACGTACAAGCAATTCCGCGAGGAAATTCAAACCATGGCTGCACAGGACTGGATCACGTTCTCGGCCAACATGTTTGCACTCCAAGACTGTGCCCAAAAGTGGGTCGGCGCGGCCAAACAACAAGCGGCTGCTGGTAACAGCAAGATCACGGCGATCTCGATCGTGCTGGACAAGATCCAGGAATTCTTCACCCATGTCAAACGAGCCATGCCAAGTCTCAAGCTATGTCGCGGGGAGCCATTCAAAGAAGACCACTGGACGGAGCTACTGCTGCGCCTCGGCATGCCACGGGATGTGCGCACGGCTGCTTTGACGCTCGGCCACTTCCTGGATCGCATCGAAGTTCTTGAAACTCCACAGACTCTGCAGTTCGTCAAAGGACTCCACGCTCGCGCGCAGGGTGAAGTGACCATCCGCGATGCATTGAAAGAGCTCCGTGGCTGGACTGGGGCCGCCAAGCTTTCGCTGCTCGAGCATGTCCACGACGGACGCCGTGTCTGCATCATTAAAGACTGGAAGGAAATAACGCTCGAGCTTGGCGATAACCAATCGCTTCTAGCGTCGCTGAAGGACTCTCAGTTCTTCAAGCCGTTCGAGCAAGAGGCCCGGCAATACGAAGAGAAGATGGCATTGCTGGACCAGTCGTTGACTCAACTCAACATCATCCAGCGCAAGTGGGTGTTCCTTGAGCCGATCTTCTCCAAGGGAGCACTGCCGTCTGAGCAGGGCCGCTTCCACAACGTTGATAAGGAGTTCGTGCAGATCATGAACACACTCGAAAGCGATCCGATGCTTTTCAACTTGGCCGATGATATGCTATTCCCCAAGTTGCTGGACCGGCTTGCCGTCATGGTCGACCAGCTTGAGCGATGCCAGAAGGCACTGGCAGACTTCCTGGAGGAGAAGCGATCTCGGATGCCTCGCTTTTACTTTATTGGCGACGAAGACTTGCTTGAGATCCTTGGCCAGTCACAAAACCCGGCGGTGATTCAGAGCCACCTTAAGAAGTTGTACCAAGGGGTCTACCGAGTCGAGTTCTCCGAGCAGCGTGACCAAATTGTCGCTATGTGCAGCGCCGCGAACGAGAAAGTCGTGTTGCAAAAACCTGTACAGGTCACCAACCAGGTGGAAGAGTGGTTGGAACATTTCACGGACGAGATGCGACGCACAATCCGAGTCTTAGTCGCCCAGTGTGTTTCCAGCAAGGCCCCCGACTACACGCTATTCCCGTCTCAAGTGCTCTGTCTCGCCGAGCAGATTCGATTCTGTCAGCAGGCCGAAGACGCGATCAAGAACGGTACTGTGAGCGAGCTCAAACGATCTCTGCAGGAAACGCTGCGTGAACTTACCTCGCTGGATCTCACGACCGAGCCGCTCATGAGCTTGAAAGTGAAGGCGCTCGTTTTGGATCTCGTGCATCATATCGACGTCTGCGACCAACTCGTTCACGAAAACTGCAACTCCATCAAAGACTGGATCTGGCAGAAGCAACTCCGCTTCTATCTGGACGGCAAAGACCAGCGTGCAGTCATCAAGATGAACGATGCGACCTTCGACTATACGTACGAGTACCAAGGCAATGCGCCTAAGCTCGTCCACACGCCCCTGACCGACAAGTGCTATCTGACACTCACGCAAGGAATGCACATGGGTTTCGGAGGCAACCCGTATGGCCCTGCCGGCACGGGGAAAACTGAGTCGGTCAAAGCGCTTGGCGGTCAGTTTGGTCGTCAGGTGCTGGTCTTTAACTGTGACGAAGGCATCGACTTCCAGTCTATGGGTCGGATTTTCATTGGCCTCGTTAAGTGTGGAGATTGGGGCTGCTTCGATGAGTTTAACCGATTGAAAGAAGACCAGCTCTCGGCGATCTCGCAGCAGATCCAAGTTATCCAGGACGCGATCAAGGACCGCACCAAGCACATCAAATTGCTCAACCGCGACGTTGACGTGGACTTCAATGCCGGAATCTTCGTGACACTGAACCCAGCCGGCAAAGGGTACGGCGGTCGCTCGAAGCTGCCGGATAACTTGAAGGCACTCTTTCGTCCAGTGGCCATGGGTCGGCCCGACAACAACCTCATCGCCGAGGTTATCTTGTACTCGGAGGGCTTCAGTGAGGCCAAAGATATTGCATCTAAAGTCGTGTCGCTGTACACTCTATCAGCCCAACTGCTGTCGCAGCAGCAGCATTACGACTGGGGCTTGCGAGCACTCAAGGCCGTGCTGAATACGGCAGGCAAATTGCTTTCGGCTGCCAAGAAGGAATTAGTCGAGAGTAGCGAGAATGCCGAGCGCATGACACCAGCGCAAGAAACTGAGGTGCTCATCAAGGCTGTGCGTATCAACACTTTGTCGAAGTTGACTTTTGTAGACTCGGCTCGTTTCTTAGCCTTGATCGGTGACGTTTTCCCTGGTGTTAACTCGGCGGATCTCGCTGGCGGCAAGCTGGCTGAGGCCATCCGCGAAGTCATGGTGGCCAAGCCGTTCTTCTTGCAGGTAGACGAGCTCCAGATCCGCAAGATGCTGCAGCTCAAAGAGTCACTGGACCAGCGGATGGGTTGCGTCGTGGTGGGGCCTTCTGGAAGTGGCAAGTCCGCCGTGTGGCAGATTCTTCAAGCAGCGTTGATTAAGTGCGGGCAGCTCGTCAAGACCCACGTGATGAATCCGAAGTCCATGCCTCGCGAACGCCTGCTCGGCCACATGGATCTCGACACAAGGGAGTGGTCTGACGGTGTACTGACCGACGCAGCTCGCAAAGTGGTTAAAGAGCCTGAGACCGTTCGCTCGTGGATCATATGCGACGGTGACGTGGACCCCGAGTGGATCGAGTCGCTCAACTCAGTGCTTGACGACAACCACTTGCTTACTCTCCCCAATGGCGAGCGTATCAACTTCGGTCCAAACGTTAACTTCGTGTTCGAGACCCATGATCTTCGCTTCGCCTCGCCCGCCACTATATCACGAATGGGTATGATCTTCTTATCTGATGAAGACGTGGATGTCCAGCGCCTAGTGAGCAAGTGGCTGCTCTCTCAACCGGAAGACCGGCGCACAAACCTCCGAAACTGGATCGACGAGCTCTTCACGAAGGCACTTGAGGAACTCAACAAGTTTGAGCTAGTTGTAGACACGACAACTGTCGGCACCATCTTGAACGGCTTGAGCCACGTCGCGAGCGCGACATCTCGGTCTGAATTCGTGGTCGCGATGATCCGTGGTCTCGGTGCCAACTTGTCAGTTGCGAACCGCACGTCGTTCGCGAAAGCGATGTTCATGATGACAAGCGAGAGGCCGCCGGATATGGGTGCTCCACTGGATTGCTACTGTGTTGGTTCGGTGTTCCATTCGTACGAGACGAAGCGCGACACATACGGTGCAATGGATGGGAAGCTGGACCGCAGTGACTTGGTTGCTTGCCAGGATGCGGTAGTGCCAACAATTTCAGTTCAGAGAGGGCTTAAAACCATCGAACCATGGGTCGAAAACATGGAGCCATTCATTCTCGTCGGGCCTGAGGGATGCGGAAAGAACATGCTCATCCGCCAGGCGTTCCGGACCGCCAAGAACGTCAATGTCACGGTGCTGCACTGTAACGCGCAGACCACCGCGGACCATATCATCCATAAGATTGCACAGTGCTGCTCGCTATTCTCCACGACTGCTGGACGCGTATACCGCCCACGTGACTGCGAGCGACTGGTTTTGTACTTGAAAGACATCAACTTGCCCAAGCCGGATCAGTACGACACATGCATGCTCATTGCGTTCTTGCATCAACTGCTCACCTTCAATGGCTTCTACGACCAGAATCTCGAATTTCTGGGAATCGACAAAGTGCAGATCGTCGCGAGCATGAACGCCGCCACCACTGTCGGTCGTCATCCGCTGTCGACTCGTTTCACCGCAATTGTTCGCGTGGCGTACATGGACTACCCGTCATCTGACGAGCTGCAGGTCGTATATTCAACGTTTTTGGAAGCTGTGTTCAACGACCCAACGGTCTCGTCAACGCGGAGAGAGGGACGCGATAACCGGGACAAGCTGGCACGGTCGATGGTGGAGATCTTCGACGCCACGAAAACAAAGTTCACGGTCGACGACCACCGCCACTATTTGTTCACGCCGAGAGACTTGACAAAATGGGTCTTCTCGCTGGTTCGATATGACTTAGACGGAGACAACGTACTCGACATCGCCGCGTACGAAGGACGTCGACTCTTCCGTGATCGGCTCGTGGACGAAGAGAGCGTCTCAAAATTTGATGGCATTGTCAACTTGGCTCTTAAGCAGCAGTGGCGCCACAGTGCCAAACTCCAAGATGTGTACTTCAGCTCTCTGCACGGACGAAAAGCCGGTGCAAGTGTGGATGGGAGTGAAGTGTCAGCAACTGCAGCGCCACTCGTTCGTATCTCAAGCGAAGACTTCAGCCAAGTCATCCTCCAGGGGATGAAGTTGTATGAGCGTGAAGAAAAGGATCTCCACATGCTTCTCTTCGACGAGATCCTCGACCATCTTGCCGTAGTAGAGCGTGTGATCTCGGAGCCGGGAGGTTCGATGCTGCTTGTCGGCAACTCAGGTGTCGGGCGGCGTTCAGCCACAACGTTGGTCTCATATATGCTTGGTTACACGTTCTTTACGCCAAGCGCAACGCGACAGTACGACGCGACCTGCTTCCGTAACGATCTCAAGAGCATTCTCGTCAAGGCTGGGGTTGAAGGTCAACACTACGTTTTGTATCTGGAAGATCACCACTTCACAGCTGACGACTCGATCTTGGAGATCACCAACTCGTTATTGAGCTCCGGTGAGGTTCCTGGCTTGTACACGCACGAAGAGATCGAGCCGCAGATCGCCCAACTTAAGGAGAAGATGCTTGACGCCATCGGTTCCATGTCCGCGTCGAGCAGCTCCAACATCAAAACCGTGTATGACTTCTTCGTCACGCGTGTCTGCCAGTATGTTCACGTCGTGCTCGGCATGGACTCGCGCCACCCCCAGTTCCTCATGCGATGCGAAAGTAACCCCGCGCTTTACACGCGATGCTCGATCGCTTGGATGGGCGAGTGGTCGATGCAAAGTATGAAGAAGATTCCCGAGATGCTGTTGACTGGCTCTAATTTGGTTGATGTGCTGCCAAAGACCATGCCGCTCGTGAGCAGTGTGTACGATACCTGCAAACGCTCACTCTCTGGTGGAGCAACACCAAGAGAATTTGTTGGCTTCCTTGGAACGTGGAAAATTTTGTGCGAGGCAAAATCCAAACAGGTTCAACAGGAAATTGGCCACTTGAAGAGCGGACTGAGCAAGCTTGAGGAGGCTGCGACAACGGTCGACGAACTGAGTCGAAATGCCCGCATAAAGAAGCAAGAGCTCGGGGAGGCACAGGTAGCTGCTGATACGGCGATGGAGGAGATCCAGAAAGCGCTCGATCGCGCCGCCACGAACCGAAGCAACGTCGAACAACTCAAGAAACAGCTTGCTGAGGCAGAGAAGTCCACCACCGCGCGCAAGAAAGAGATCGAGGCCGAGCTGAGCGAGATCACACCGATCCTTCAGTCGGCGAAAGAAGCTGTTGGCAACATCAAGAGCGACAATATCAATGAGATTCGCTCGCTCAAGATGCCACCAGAGCCGATCCACGACGTGCTCTCCGCTGTGCTCATGCTTCTCGGTATCCTAGATACGTCGTGGAACTCGATGAAGAAGTTTTTGGGCAACCGTGGAGTGAAGGAAGACATCTTGAACTATGATGCGCACCGCATCACGGGGGAGATTTCCAAGGCCGTAAGTAAACTGGTGAAGAACAAGGCGTCATCGTTCGATCACGACACTATCACACGTGTGAGTGTAGCAGCAGCACCGCTTGCTACGTGGGTCAAGGCAAACTTGAAGTACTCGATGGTGCTGAGCAAGATTGAACCTCTCGAGGCCGATCTTGCCGAGGCAGAGCGCTCTCTCGAAACGTCCCAGCAGAAGTTGCACCAATACGAGGAAGACCTCGCTAAAATCGACAAAAAGGTTGCTCACATGAAGACGCAGTTCGCTGAGAAAACGGCCGAGGCTGAGAAACTACGTTTTGGGTTGGAGAGAGCTGAGAGCACGCTCAACAAGGCACAAGGATTGCTTTCGAAGCTGAGTGGCGAGCAGAAGCGATGGTCCGAGCAGGTCAAAGAACTTGAGTCCCGTCAGTCAGATCTACCAATGCGAATGCTCTTGGCGGCGGCATTCACGACCTTCTTGGGCAAATGTTCCGAGGATGTTCGTGAGAACATCATCAAAGAGTGGGAGCGCGACTTGCTGGAGATTTCACCATCGTCCGCATCGCCGAGAGGTTTTGAGTACAGGAAGCTCATGAGCACCGAGAGCGAGTTGCTCACGTGGAAGAGTATGGGCCTTCCCGCCGACAATCTCTCGAAGGAGAACGCACTTGTCGTCGTCAATTCGTGCGCAGAGCGGTGTCCGTTCATTATCGATCCGGCGAGCGCGTCCACAGCGTGGTTGAAGGCGGAGCTGGAGAAAGACTCGACGAGACCTCTGACTCTCTTGCAAGCGCAGGATCCTCGATTCGTGAATACCGTGGAGCAAGCTGTCCGCTTCGGCCGAACACTGGTAGTACTGGAAGTGGACAATGTGGAGCCGTATCTATACCCGCTGGCCAGGAAGGACCTGATCCACCAGGGACCAAGATACGTTGTCGCACTTGGTGACAAAGTAGTTGACTATAATGAAAACTTCCGACTCTTCTTGGTAACGCGTAATCCATCACCGTCACTCGCCCCCGATGCGCTCGCGATCGTCAATGTTGTGAACTTCACTGTCACGAAGTCCGGTCTGGAAGGTCAGCTACTTGGCGTCACGATCCAGCACGAACAGCCGGCGCTCGAACAGGAGAAGAGCGAACTGCTGAAGCAAGAAGAAGATTGCAAAGTGCAACTCGCTACGCTCGAGAAACAGCTCGTGGAGGCTCTGGCGACGTCCGAGGGCGACATCTTAGAAAATGTGATCCTCATCGAATCGCTCACCAAAACCAAAGCTACAAGCGCGGAGATTGAACAAGCGCTCGAGCGATCGGCGAAGAAATCAGAGGAACTGGATGAGAAGCGTGACACGTACCGGCCATTCGCACACGAAGGGGCCAAGATGTTCTTCCTGGTGAAACAACTCAGCGCCGTGAATCACATGTACCGCTTCTCACTCGCAAGTTTCCTCGGGCTCTTCAAGGCGACCTTGGGCACAAAGATGGAGTCGGCCAACGCGCGTGATCGAATCAACCGGTTGATCCCCATTCTCGAGTTCAAGGTTTTCATGTTTGTCGGCCGCGCGTTATTCAAAGAACATCGGCCGATGTTTGGCATGCATCTTGTCCATGGAATGCATTTCGAGTGCTTTGACAAGAATGAGTACGAGGTATTCTGTGGCGACGTCGTGAGCAGCACCGAAAAGTCGAACGTTACAATGCCAGAGTGGGCATCGCCCGAGCGAAAAGAAGCATTCACTCGTCTCGTCGAGACCCTGCCGAGGCTCGCTCAGCAGTGTAAATTCGACAGCACAGATCTTTGGATCCGTTGGTCGAAGTCGCCGGAATGTGAGCAGCAGTTTCACGCCAAGATGGATAAGGCTGGATCCGGTGGTGGTCTCACGGCATTCCAGAAAATGCTTGTCGTGCAGGCGCTTCGTCCGGACCGACTGCAAAGTGCAATTATCCAGTTCATCTGCGGTGTGATGTCGCTTAAGTCACTGACGCCACCTCCTCTTGACTTCAAAGCAATCGCAACCGAGGAAGCAACCCATGTGACACCAGTGCTACTGATGACTACGGCTGGTGCAGATCCATCAAAGGAACTGGAAGAAGTAGCGACGTCAGTTGTCGGCAGGGAGCACTACTTCGAAGTCGCAATGGGCGGTGGGCAACAAGAGAAAGCACTCAAGTTGCTTCGATCAGCCGCGGAAAACGGCGAGTGGCTCTGCCTCCAAAACTTGCACCTCGTCGTCGCCTGGCTTCCTGTTCTTGAGAAAGAGATCAACGTGCTGCAAGCCAGCCCCAAGTTCCGTTTGTGGCTCACAACCGAACCCCACGATGCCTTTCCGTTGGTGCTGCTGGAGCAATCGATCAAGATCACGTTCGAGTCTCCGCCTGGTCTGAAGAAGAACCTGCAACGCACGTACTCAGCGTGGAACCCTCAGTTTATCGCAAAAGGATCGTTGCCGAGAGCCCAACTCTTGTTCTTGCTTGCTTTCTTCCACGCGCTCTTACAAGAACGTCGCACATACCTCCCGCAGGGCTGGACAAAGTTCTACGAATTTTCGTTCGGTGACTTCCGCGCGGGCACGAATGTGATCGAACTCGGTTGCAAGATGTCTGGCTCATCGGAACGCGGCAGCAGCATCGACTGGGCGACACTGCACGGCTTGATGGAGAACGCAATCTACGGAGGCCGCGTGGATAACCCGTACGACCTCCGGGTGCTGCGCTGCAACATCTCCGAGTACTTCAGTTCCGAGTTCCTATCGGGGCAGAAGAGCCTCTTGCGAGGCATCAAGATGCCGCAGTCGACGCGGCACGAAGACTTCCTCGAGCTCATCGATCGCCTGCCCGATAGTGACGCGCCTGCAGTCTTCGGGCTTCCAGACAATATCGAGCGGTCGATGCAGCGCACGCTCTCCAGCGAAGTCATCGCTCACCTCAAGATGCTCTCGTCCAGCGAGGAAGCCGCCGACAAGTTCGACCGCGAAAAGTGGCGTGCGCAGCTTGGTCCACTGCTCGAGAGCTGGGCCAAGTGGACGACCAACTTGTCGCTCGACAGTGCGAGCAGCACTAGCAGCGGCAGTGGTGGCTCTGGGAAAAACTTGACGACCATGTCTCCGGCCGACGCGTTCGTGGCGCTCGAGAACGAGTACGCGCTGGATCTGATCGTGCAGGTCCACCAGAGCCTACAGGGGCTCAAGAAAGTCATCTACAGCACGGGGCTGCTCACGCCGGCGATCCAGAGCATCGGCGCGAACCTGCTCAAGGGCTACGTGCCGCGCGAGTGGAGCGCCAAGTGGGACGCGAGCGAGAACGCGCAGGTGTGGCTGCGCGCCCTGGCGCTGCGCAAGCGCGCGCTCGTCGAGTGGCAGGAGGCCTCCGGGTCCGGCAAGCTGCTGGCGCGCGGGCTCGACCTCTCGGACCTGTTGCACCCGGGCACGTTCCTGAACGCGCTGCGACAGCAGTCGGCGCGCGTGCTCAAGTGCTCGATGGACGGCATGAAGTTGCTCTCGTGCTGGGAGAAAGACAAGATCAAAGGCTCGTCGCTCGAGTGGTTCGAGATCACCAACCTGCTGCTGCAGGGCGCGTCGTTCGACGGCGGCAACCTCGTCGAGGCCAACGCGGACGCACAGGAACTCGTGGCCGTGCCACCGTGTTTCGTGGCCTACGCGCGCGACGACGCTGAGGAGCTGTACGCCAAGGAGAGCTGTATCAAAGTACCACTCTACTACGCCACGAGCCGCGAGCGGATGCTCGTGGAGATCGCGCTGCCGATCGCCGGCGACCACGCGCGGTGGATTCTCGCGGGCGTTGCCTTGTTTCTTGGTGAGTGATTGATTGAGGGGGCGAACTTAAATGTCACAAAAGAGAGGGTATGGGTCTCGTTGTCCACTAATGGAGGCATATGATTGGTGGAAATGGTGAGACCATAGTGGACGCAAGAGAGAGCGGACCGAGTTGAAGTGGGTTATTGGCGCGAACGGGTCTCGGAAAAGCATCTCCGCCCAAGAAAAACTCCCGGACAAGACAGCACCATCGTACATACGCCAGTAGATGGAAAGCGCGTTGCACTAGACCTCGAGGCAACAAAGAGCTCTCCACACGACCGACCATGGGCTGCTGCCCGTCCAAGCACAAGGCTCGCAAGGGCTCCGATCTCTCGGCGTACAGCGAGTACCCGCCGACCGAGAAGATCGATCTCGACTTCACGCCCAGCGAGCGCGGGGCATGCGCGACGGCGCCTGTATGCGAGGACAAGTCCTCGATGGTTGTGAAAGCCCATGAGGCGCCCGAAGATCTACTCATGGCCCGCGGCGGCACCATCGAACGATCCGACCACGAGATCGACATTGACGAGGATGATCCAGCCAAGGACGAGGACAACCAAGCCGACCTCGACATGGTCGCGATCTCCGTGCGACCAGCAGAGGCGGCGCCTGGAGCGTCCACGCTCCCGCCGCTCGAGCTGGTCGACGTTCCCAAAGCGGAGCACACTCTGAAATCCTGTCTCTCGTCGTCTGAGATGCCGTCCCCTGTGCGCTCTCCGTCGCGACCGCCCATCAACTATGAGGACATGCCGATCAACTCGATGTACCACCGTATCCACGTGGTGGAGATGGAAGAGATGGAGGCCAAGCGGCAGCAAGAGCTGCAAGAGGAGGCCGAGCGCCGCGAGCGCGAGATCCAAGAGTTCAAAGCGTCGATGCTCACCCCGTCGGAAGGGTGACGCTCCACCAGCCCACAGAGTTCCCCATTTCTCTCCCTCCATTTCGACGCCTCCCAGACATCCCCCCATGCGTGTCCGACTAATTTATTCCTCTTTTCGGTCC
>JAADVR010000672.1:0-19242 GCA_023335855.1 Pythium scleroteichum
GCATCGGAAGCGTGATCTCCACCACTTCACCAATGAGGGCCTGAGCATCGAACAGTCCCTGCAGGTCGCTCCAACGGAGTCTCCGAAACGGGTGGATGCGGAGGATATCCGAGGCGAGAATCGGTGAGTGCACGAGCGCCGCGAGGGAGAACCTCCCGTACCGCTGCTGCCGGTGGGCGGCAAGCATGTCGAGCGCCTGATGATTTCCTACCGACAATATGACCGCAGGAGCTCAAGCGACAGCTGACTGTCGAGGGTGGAGTACCTGGCATCCGGAGTGCAAAGGCTCCAACACCTCAGGTTCATGGAGACGACGCTCTGGGCGTCCACATGCAACTCTGACCCCCTCAATGGTAGCTGACGCTAGCCCACGGTTGCCATAAGCGCAGAGCAATAGGCCACAATTATGAGGCACCAGCCACGATGAGCCAGTGATCTCGTCACGGCGGTTGTTGAGGGGATTGTAGGGTTCGACCGACTTGCGGTGGTACTGCCGCCTTCGATGGTGATAGGACAGGCTACAAAGGCGGCGTTATCACGCTGTCGCCGGTCCACCAGCGGGTGCATCGTCGGGTACTTCGACATGCACGCGACGGCGCATCTCCTGCTGACTGACCAGAGCTACGAGGTCGACTTAGTTCGGTGCGTGGCAAGGACTATCGCGCCGCAGTCCTCGAACAGGCGCGCCATCCGACTTGAGTCATCGAATCCGCGTTGAAGACTCAACCTCTGGATATTTTGGGTATCCATTGAACACATTGGAAGTCTCAGAACGAGATCAATGAGAGATCCGATTTTTGGGTGGTTTGATCTAAGCGTGATCTGAGTGGGGCATTGGTTCAGATCTCAAAAAGATCTGTAAGGGATTCTTCCCGCGTATCGCCTTCCCAGCCAGGTCGAGTACCTCTCGCCCAAGGCGACAGGCCTCGCGGATGCCTGCGATCTCTTTCTTGGTGTAGACGCGGATGCGGCGATCGTCTTTTTGCTCGGAGACGGGGATCCCAGTCTGCCAATAGTCGGGGCTGGGGATGCTGAGTGGCACGGCAGTCGACGTGTGACCGTCCCAGGTCGCAGCTTGCCCGTGAAGACAAAGCCGTCAAACGTCGCGTTGTATCCAGGGCCATCGCGATCATGTCGGCGAACATCTTGTGCAGCGGTTTGTGGGACGGCCAGTAGTTCTTGAAGCAGTCTTGGGAGCAGAACGAGCTCATGGCCGACGGAATACAGAGCTTCTTGCACATGGGACACCCGAGCGAGCTCTTCTTGCCGCAGGTCGGCACCACGCACAGACTCGCCATCGCGGACGTGGCTTCTTCGGCTGCAAGTTGTGGAATGGTGCGAGTTCTGCAGGAGCTCGAAAAGGATCAACATTCTGGATTGCGCTGTTGCCGTTGGCGATCAGGTTCCCCACCTCTACATACATAATAACCAGTGCATAACGTCTTTTATATGGATTTGAGTAAGAATGTAGTCCCGATTCTGAGACCGCTTCTGTGTGCAGCATGCATACATTGTACTGTGTGCTCGACGATCAATCGCAACGCCGATCGAGGGCGTCGCGCGAAGAAGAAGTTAAGAACGCCACCTATTGCCTCTCCGACTTGGTCGGCGAAATCGCCGTTATCGTTGCCATCGAACACGTCATAGGCGAACGAGCCGGCCCGGTAGCCATCATAGCCTGCCTTGGCCGCTTCGAATGCGCTGACCGAGGTTCTGCGAGTAGGCACGGGGGTGGGCCGCACGTTGAACCGAAGCTCCGCTCGAGAGTTGCCGATGGTGTAGGTGCACGACTGGTCATAGTCTGTGAGGTCGTACCCGCTGACATCGGAGGAGATGCTGTCAAAATAGAATCTGCCGCGGCAGTCCCACCGCGGGCAATACGAGTGTGATTGATCTTCGTAGCCGCCGATCTGGACGACCCCGAAGGTCCAGCTCGGGCGATCCGGGAACGGGACGTTCTCGCAGCGGAGCCACGTCATGCACACGTTGCATCTGCATGTCGACAATGTGCAGAACACGAAGTAAAGAATCGATGAGTCTCGATTGTTGATGACAAGCTCGGGCATTCTTGGAGAGATGGGGTGGGGTGGGGGAGGTTGGCCGATGCTTGCGAAGTTGAGGAATGGGGTGCTTCGAATGGCATGAAGTTGAATTGCTGGGAGGGTTCTCGCGTTAGTTTCCTTAACGTGGTCACGGAACGGAGCTCGTGCCTGCCTGAGGTTCGAAGTCTCTGGAACTCAGTCCGTTGGGTTCATTGAACCATTCTGCCACACGAAGCTCAGCCTTTCGTACTACTGAACCGAAGATTCCGTCGCCGCAAATCCGTTCTGAACAGCTCTAGAATTGACAGTCGACTTCAAGTCTTGGTGCTCAGAGTGGGTTCAGCCTACCTACTGCATCTCTCGACTCTCCAGCCCACCCAGTAGGTCCACCAGTGTTGTGTGCAGAGCCAGAAACGTTTGCTGCGGTGGTGGAGGATAAGTGCAGATGATATGGATGGAGGACAAACGTGTCAGCTGTTCGAGTCCAGAGCTTCGGTTCCGTTCTCTGGTCAAGAGTGAGTCCAGTTTGTTCCACGAGACGCTGTCCACCACTCTTGTGCTTCTTTACTTGCGCGTCCAGGCACGCCTGTGGTGGACAGCGTCTCTCGTGAAGAGTTCGCAGCAGTCAGTCGTCTGGGATGCCCCATCTCAAATGGTTTGATAAGAGCAGAGATGCACGGGCCAGCCGCGTGAACCCAGTGGCTCCGGTTGTAGGTTCTCATGGGCAGGCTCTCTTGCTGGTTGGGGGATGCAAGAGTTGTGTGAGCGTGTATCACTACCCGGCGATGCTAATGAAGACAAACGACGTTGTGCAAGCGGCTCACGTGACTAAAAAAGGCCAGGAGAATCCGGCGAATGCGTTGAAGCCAACGCTTGGTGCGAATCACACTCGTGTACTGGTAAAGTGGCCTTATCCCTGACACGGAGATGCCAGTAGCCCGTTATTTGCACCGGAGCTGTAGTCTTAACAGATCGCCACGAGCTGCGGGCTGGTCAAAGCTCAACCGAATCCTTCTGGTGGACTTGCGTGCAAATCTTACCGGGTGGTATTGTCAGCTGGATCACAGAAAATAGCTGATAGCCCAGGGCAAAGACACCGCATGAGTTAAGCTTGTGTGTTGGCAGGCGACGGGAGGAACAGCGTGTAGAGGCCGATGGGCTACGCGAGCAGCAGGTGATCAGTCCCGACGGGATGCCGAGCTCCTTGTACGCAAGCTACCCAAGCGAGGCCTTCCTGGTGGGCGTCGTCAACAAACACAGCCTCGCCACGGCCGGCCATAGTTTGGGAAAGCAGCAATGCACCACAACCGGGGTTGAGTCCCTAGCACAGTCAGATATTCGGAAGTTATCACTCATAAACCATTCTCATTAAAAAAAACAACCGTCTTATTCTGATCCCCACGAGCACGTCTCGCGCGTCGACTCGGAGAAGTAAGCCGAAGAAGAAGTTGAAGATGGTGCTTGCGACCTCGGTGACCACCTCGCCGACTTGGTCAGCGAAGTCGCCGTTGTCGGGACCATCGAATACATCATTGACGAACTCGCCGGCCTTGTAGAGTCCATAAGCAGACTTTGCCACGCCCAAGGCGTTCACACCCGCAGGTACAGGGGCTGGCTTCTGGGCAGATCGAACAGGTTGGACAGGTCGGACGTTGAGACGCAGCTCAGCGGCAGACTCCCCAATGATGTAAGTGTTTGTCTGGTTGTAGTCCTTCAGATTGTTCCCGCTGACATTGGTTGGTATGTTGCCGAAGTAAAACTTGCCCCGGCAGTTCCAGCGCGAGCAGTAGCTATGCATTTGTTCATCGTACCCGTCGATCTTTACGAACCCAAAGGTCCACCCAGGTCGATCAAAGAACGGGCGAGTCTCGAACTTAATCCAACTCATGCAGACCTCGCATTCGCATTTGGAGTATGTGCAGAAGACGAAATAGAGGGTCGAAGAGCTGCGATTCTTGAGGACGAGCGACGGCATCCTTCGGTTTCTTGTGGAGGTCGTGATGTTATTGACCACAGGCGAGTTTCGGAATGGGAAGTTCGGCCGGCACGAGTTCGACGTTGGTGAAGTACTCGCCAGCCATCTGCGTTAAAAGTCTTTCTCGTAGTTGGCGAAATCTGTGGGATTCAGTGCTTTGGGTTCACTGGGCGGCTCAGCAATGAGAATGACGATGCTACCGAACTGAAGATCGGTCATGCTGAGCCCTTGTTCGATTTACGTCCGACTAAGGCCTCACTGCTCAGTACAAGCCCAGAAGCAAGATCAACGCTTGTGGGCAATGGCCAGTTGTTTGATGAGCTGCTGTCCACCAATCTCATGTTCAAGAGGCACAAGACTCCAAAATCGGTGACGACTGTCAGCTATTGTTTGAATTATTACTGAGAGGACATCATTTATAAAGCTAGTTCAAAAGTGTATATAAGACGAATTAGTTGTTGAGCTTGCATTATAACTGAGAGGTATCGGGTAAGAAGGACCGCCAATATATTACCTTACCTGGACCGTCTACAGGCGAAGGCAGTTGTTCAAATCCAGTTCTGGAGGACTTCTAATCCTGGCTGATCCAGCGTTCCATCCAATTGGTGCTGCTGGATTCCAACCTGTCCAGTCGCTGGGTATCTTGTGGCATGCAGCACCCAAGTTTGTTTTGCTTTCACTGAGTGTGCGACACAGTCCGTATCGATGCGCGGCAATCTTAGCACACAGGCATTTGAGTTCTCCATTGGTTCCACATCGTCTATCTACGGGCGACGAAGCTTGGCCTCATCCCATACCATCACGGGTTCATTCTCGCGTGCTGTCAGAATCTCATACCCTGTCTCGGTCACGAGAATGGTGTGCTCAAACTGAGCCGAGCGCGAACCGTCCACGGTAACGGCCGTCCACTCATCGGGCCAGGTCTTGTCACGCCACGTACCAGCGTTGATCATCGGCTCAATCGTGAAAATATGGCCTGGCTTCATGACGCCAACAGCCTTATTCTTGGCGTAATGCGGAACGTTCGGCGCACAGTGGAAGAGCGTGCCGATTCCGTGACCACCGTAAGTCTTGACCACCGAGAAATCCTGGGCCGTAGCGACCGCTGAGATATGCTTGCCCAGCTCGCGGTACATCGTGCCAGGCTTGACGAGGTTGACTGCAGTCTGTAGGCACTCGAACGCGGTCTTGACGAGGCGCACGCCATCGGCGTCGACGTTCCCAACCAGGAAAGTCTCGTTCAAATCGGCGTGGTAGCCGTTCTTGTACACCGAGACATCAAGGTTAACAATGCCGCCATCTTCGAACGGGCGCGAGTCCGGGATGCCGTGGCAGATCACCTCGTTCACCGAAATGCAGTGCGACTTCGGAAAGTTGTAGTAGTTGAGCGGCGACGGGTAGCACTCGCGCTCGACACAGGCCTCGTGCAGGATCCGATCGATCTCCTCGCCCGTAACGCCCACTTTCACCGCCTTGCCAGCGATGTCCAGCACCTCTCTGCCCAGTCGGCAGGCCTCGCGGATGCCTTCGATCTGCTCCTTTGTGTACACCGGAATGCGGCCGTCGTTCTTCTGCTCCGACACGGGGACGCCCGTCTTCCAGTAGTCGGGGCGCGCGATGTGGTCCGGCACCGTGCGCATAGGGGACACAGTTCCCGGTCGCAGCTTGCCCGTGAACTCGAAGCCGTCGAACGAGACGTTCTTGCCGCGGACCTTTTCGTCGGCGACCATGTCGGTGAACATCTTGTGGAGCGCCTTGTGGGACGACCAGTAGCCCTTGAAGCAATTCTGCGAGCAGAAGGTGCTCATAGCCGGCGGGATGCCGATCTTCTTGCACGTGGGGCACACGAGCGAGCCCTTCTTGCCGCACGACGGCGTCACGCACGTGCCCTCCATCGCTTCCGCAGGATTTGAGTGATGGGGATAACGGGTTCCGTCCACCAGGTCCACACATGCACCACACCACTCTTACACCAAAACACCCACTATGCCTAATCTAGGATCAACATCCTTGTTGAACCTTTGATGAGTGTTGGTCTCCTTCAACTTCGGTTTCCTCGTGAGGCGAACGAAGAAGCTGCGGGGAAGCCGCATGGCAACATGGATGGCTAACGGCGGTATTTATGGCCGAGATAGGCGACGTGCGAACGCGCAGACTTCACACGCGCATATCAGCGGCCTAACGGCGCTGTGACACGCGGCACGAGGTCGAGAGGATCAAAGGCACGAGAGTACGAGCGAGAAATCCATGGACCACGACCTGTACGCGTCGATGGCGACGCCCGTGGGCGGGCGAACTGCGGAGACCATAGATGAGTCTTGTGTGCAGGAGGTCGAGACTGTGAGTAGAAAGGTGGTTGGCTTGGTGGATGGGATGCGAGAGTCACAAGGATTCGATGGAGCAACAGGCGAGCCAAATCGACCGCGCGTTCTGTTTTGAGAGCAGCAGTACGTTCTCTGTGATGGGCGAGTATTCGAAAGATACTAACAATTCGATGTACTAGGCGATGGCCGAGGGCACCGCCGTATTCAGTTCAATAGCGTCCCGATGAGCGATCGCAGCAGCTGCGTTTCGAGGAGCGAGATGGGGCGCTCCGTTGCGCGCGTGTACGACCCGACGCTGCAAGAGCGCGCGCAACAATTCCTGGAAGGACCGTCCGGATTATATCTCGAGCTGGTCAATTTGGTGTTCAGCAGCCTGATCTTCACGATGTATATTGTCGAGGTATGACTGTTTCGAGGATGATATGGTCTCATAAATACTCAAACACAACTGTGCTTGCCCAAACAATAGCTATATCACCCCGATCTGGCAGGTGTAGCTGTAAAGCGATCGATCGAAGTCTGTCTGACAAGTTTCTTCATCTTTGACTTGGTACGGTGGTTGGTGCTTCGGTGGTTGTACTGTCGTTTTTACTCTGTATGTTTATGCCATTCAAGGGACTTCACCTCTTTGTTTCGCTCCACCCGCTCGAATACCTGTTCTCAGTCTATGGAGTGATTGACGTCATCACGATCGTTCCGTCGTTTCTCATGGTATGCTGCATATTTTTGCGTTGCATCCATTTTGGCTGATGTTGTGAACCAGTTCTTTGCTAAATCATCGAAATCGCGCACTTTTTTCATCCTCCGAGTACTTCGGATCTTTCGAGCTCTACGTGTGCTTCGTTTGAAACGCTTCATCAAATTCAAGCAGCATGGCTTCAACTACGAGGTGAGCGCCATTGGCAAACTCGATAAAAGCCACACGTCACTCACCATGTGTGCAGCTAAGCGTTTTCTTGCTGTCTGCTGTGGCCGTAATTCTATGCGCAGCAGGATTGTACCACGCTATGGAGGAAGCTTGGTATCTTGATCATGGCGAATCCTTCCATTTCCATCAAGCGCTGTATTTCATTCTTGTTACCATCTCCACAGTTGGTACGTGCACAAGTCTTGTCTGAATGAACCAACCACTTAACCAATGTGTGCAGGCTATGGGGATATCTCACCTCAAACGTCACTGGGCCAAGTGTTCGCCATGCTTCTCATCATTGCTGTCTTTACGGTTGTTCCGCAGAAAGCCACAAAGTTAAACACTCTTGCGAAGCAAAATCATCCGTACGACAAAGACTACACACAGAAGAGCAAGAAATCTGGTCATGTGATCGTGTCAGGGCAGGACATAAGTGTAGACACAATCTGGGACTTCCTCGACGAGTTCTATCACACCAGCCGAGGAATCATCCAGATGGATGTCGTTTTCATGTGCGAGACACCTCCATCTCCTGCAATACTTCGCCTGTTGTCTCAAGATCGGTACGCCCAAAGAACACGTTACCTTCGAGGTAGCCTCTCCAACGGAAATGACCAAAGCCGAGCACGGTTATGCGAAGCAACCGCTGTGTTCTTTTTGGCAAACAAACTTATTCGACGAGAATCTGCACAACAAGATGCACGGACAGTACTTCACACGCTCGCCGTGAGAAACTTCGCGGATAGCTGCGGCATTCACCTCGATATCCACACGCAACTAAGGTCACGCGAGCAGGAGCTCGAACTGACAGCTCAATTGTTGGGTAGCAACACCACAAACACCTCTGATCTCCAGACCATGATTATGTCTCGATCTGCACTGTGCCCGGGGGCAAGCACCCTGATTTTGAACCTCCTACACTCAGTCAACATGGCAGACTATGCGAGGTGTCACAAGAATGCAAAAGGCTGGATCGAGGAGGTGAGGTAGCTTAAAACTATGTCTTACTGACAGACCAAGTAACCTCTCTGTTCTAGTACGTTGACGGTATGAGCTATCAAGCATTCCCGATCATATTTACGAAGCGCTTCCAGTACGAGAAGTATGATGATGTCGTACGAAACATCTATCAGTATTACCAGGCGATGGTGATAATGGTTCGTCCGAGACGGAAACGACGCGCAGGTAACTCACGTGTTGACACAGAGTTCCGAATCTCACCTTTCCAAACAGTCATCCGTGAGGGGTGAGTGGGCTAGTGGCACATTCCTCGCCATGGCAATACTTACATAATCAGCTGCATTAGCGATATAGGGGTTATCTTGGCCAAAACAGCAGCGAGTGTTCTCCACATTGTCAACTCCTACGGATTTTGGAGTGAAGAAGATATGATTCGCAGCAGCTCGCCTCCGCAGAATGCTAGGCCTGTTCGTGTCTCGACTGAGAGTCTCATGAAGAGACAATCCCATCCATCTCGACTGTACAGTGGCAAGAGTGCTCTTTCGCTGCTTGAACAGAGTCACAGCTTCAAGAACTCTGACCTTGATGCATCACGAGATGAAAGTAGCTCGATGAGGCGCTTTACAAGCCCACAAGCACAGAGGCCAATGCGGTCACCGCTCCCAAAGGTTGCATCGTGTTCGATAGTGTCCAGTCACGGAAAAGTGGACGAAATAAGTTCAGTTCAGCCTGCAGCAGTCGAGAGCTTGGTTGAGATGCCTATTATCCGAGCTGTGAGAACGAAGAATATCCAAGAGGTTCAGTCATTGTTGCAGCGAGATCACTTCAAGCACGATGCTCGGAGCCTCGGCGGTCATTTCGTCGTTTGCGGTGGTCGTCTTCGCGATGCGCTTTCTATTGTGGCCTTCATCAAACGCTTCTCGAGCGAAGAGAGTAGAAATGGATCTTCATCTCCATCGGTGCCACGCTCACCTGGATTCGTTCTGGTGGTTGAGCAATATCCTTCTGCTGGTGATATCGTAAAAGTTCTCAGCGCGAAAGAAGAATACGGTGAAAACATCGAGGCAATACTGAACAATGTTATTTTCATCAGTGGAAGCCCAACCAGAGCTCTAGACTTGAGAAAAGCAGGAATCGAACGAGCTGCACGACTGCTATTGCTCCCGTCAGCTTCCTCGACGTCAAAGTTCAAGTTGAAACCGACCACTCCACACAAAATCTCGTTGACTGTTGACGCACAAACTCTCAGCCACGAGAACTTGACTGATTTTGGTGTAATCAACTCACTGCTTATCACTGAAGTTGTACGTGAGGAGACGGCGATCGGGCTAACAGGACGCTTTTCACCGCGACGGAGGCATAGCAACCGCTTCCAGTCTCACCAACAAGGAATAGATGGTGTGGACAGTTCGCTAGCATATTTTCGCCGAGAAGTGGAGCAAGGGCTTCCGCTAGAGTGCATCAAAGTCCGTATGCTGGAGCGATTCCCCGATTTGGAGCCGATGATGTTCAACCAGATCCCAGAAATCATATTCACATCTTTGGAGCAGTACGACAGTGATAATTCGCTGCTCGACACTGCTCAGGTTGCCGGAGTGGCCGACACAAACAAACAGGATCAAGCCAACTTCGACGATGTGACTACAATCGCATTACTTTACCATGCGAGTAGCGCCAAGTTTTGCCGACCACGTGATCCAGCAATTAGTCATGATGAGTTCCCGTGTCTCGCTCCTTCGTTTGCAGCGGGCGATGTTCTGTTATCGAGTGTTCTTGATCGCATCATGTGCCAAGCATTTTACAACCCGTACATCACCGACGTTGTTCGTGCACTTGCTTGTGGGGACACTGGCGCTTCTAGCCCGGAGAGATTGCAAATTGATAGAGAAACTACAAACTCGACTTGCTCGAGACGATTATTCCAGATTGCCATCGACAACTCATATGCAGGAGCCGACTTTGCGACAGTATTTCGCGATTTTCTGGATTTGAAGATGCTCGTTGTCGCCATGTTGCGAGCTCCGACGCCGGCGCTAGAAAATCTCCGACCGTTTGTGCTGACCTGTCCACCGCCTGAGACGACGATTCATCTCCACGATCGGCTTTTTGTGCTGGGGTAGCTAGAAACCGGTGAGTGAATACATAGATGTTTGCAATCGGGGGGTCTGATGTGGTGGTGGTGTATGGAAACAATGGGGTAGAGTGGCTAGTGTTGCGGATTGCAGCATCTATCGTCTGCGTGGCGGTGGTGCTCGCGACGCTGTCGCTGCCGGCTTTGCTGCAGCTGCGACCGGCTTCTTCGGGGGACCTCCCCCACTACGTTGCGACTTTTCTTTACAGAACGCAATGTGGCGCTCCGCCGCCTTGTCGTTGAACCGACGACCACAGTAGTCGCACGGGATGAGACTTGGATCAGGCGCAGACGGAGCCACCGGTGGGAGCGGCTTGCCTTCTTTGAGAGCTTGTCCAATCTCGCGGTTCGCGCGCATGGCCTCGCGGAAGGCGTTACTCTGCTGCTTCCAGTCAGCGGCCTTGGCTCTGATGGGTTTCTCATCGCTCGCCACGGCACTGCTCTTCTTGCCGCCTTTGCGCTTGCTATCCTTGAGAAGTTTCTCGGCCTCGGTGCCTTCAAGGCGCTTGGCGGTCATGTCGAAGACCTTGCGTGGACCAGAAAACACCTTTTCGCAAATCTTGCGGTGTTTGGCGAAGGACATGACGTTGAAGCGGCGGTGGCAATTGTCGCATTCCTCCATCTCGCCGGAATCGTCCGCGTATTCGTCCTGAGTGTTCAGCGCCAGTTAGCATCGCCAGATCAAGAAAATCCGTGACCTCAAATGAACAAAACGCACAGGCAAGTTGGCTCCACTGGAGATCGGCTGAGGGCGACAGTAGTCATCCTCCTCTTCCTCTTCCTGATGTCGTGGGAGCGGCTTACGGCTGTTCCCAACTGGTCTCTCGTCGTCGTTCCGCACCGCCTTCCGCGTCGGTGCCTGTGCCATAGACGATCGGGAGCTGGCAGCAGGTGGCTGCTGCTGTGGAGTCCGGCGAGAACTCGATGAAGGCGACTCGGCGTAGCTACTGGGTGGCTGCCTCGCTGATTTCGAAGTCGGCTCGGGAGGACTATCGTCGTACAGTGATGCCTGGTTACTTGGTGCCGTACGGGCTTTCCGTCGCGACATCTTCGACTTCAAGAGCGTCAGCGAGTTCTGTCATGCCATCATTGACGTCAGATATATCCAGGTATCCAGCACAATCGATTCCGACCTCCATCTCGCTCTGCGATCCGTACGCTGACCGGGACGAGTTCGCGCCGGGCTGCATCTCCACGGTCTCACGGCGTCGCGCAGGAGGGTCAGGTCTCACGCTCGCCGAGCTTCCAGTTCCACCACACTGTGGGCATCCGCAGCTCGAGTTCCGAAGACACGGACCCGTGTGCTTGCCGGCCTTGGCGGCATTGCCTCCGTTCAGCTTGGCGATCGGAATGTCCTCCAGATCTCGCCCCGTCGTGCGTTTAACCTCTCGATACAACGAGTCGTGCTCTGTTTGATGCCACCAAAACCAGAGTCAAGGCTGTGGAACAGCACTCGATTCAAGCGTCTACACACCTGGCTGCGGCCGCGCTGGTGGTGAGTACTCGCCCGCATCTTCGGGCTCGCGAGGTGCTGCTTTCTTTGGGAACTTGCGCGAGAGCGTATCTAAGGAATCGCTCGCTTGGTCTCTCCCGTTCCCGTGGTGGTCATCATTGTTGTTGGGGCGACCACTATTACCGATGGGCTTGCGCGCCGCCGCACTGCGGGCCGGCGGCTCCTCCGGAGCGAGGATCTCCTTGCGCGTCGCCTGCAGCGTCTTGCTGGGCCGGATCGGGATGTCGTCGTACTGGCTACCGCGCTGCATCGCTGGCGACGGCCGCTCGTCCTCCTCACGCGACGACGGCGCCCCCTTGACGCGAGGGTTTACCCTGTCGCAAGAAAAGATGACAAATGAGTCGGCTTCGGAGCGGCCAACACGAGTCCGTTTACTCACTTGGGCGTGAACGTGTGCTCCTCTTCGAAGACGCCTCGCGTGCGCTGCTCTTTGAGTTCTTTCGCGCGCTCTTTCTTCTCCTGCTGCTTGCGCGCATAATCCGTCGGGTCGCACCGTAGCCGCGTCGCGCTCGCCGCCTGCATCCACACCGAAGGGGAGGGGGGACCTCCGCTGCGGCGAAAGAGCGACGACCGCTGGCGAAGTGAGAGCAGGGGATTCCGACGCCAGGTCTCAGCGATCTACAAAAATAGAAACCTCCAGCGAGTCCGTAAAATTAGAACCCTCGCGAATAGCTCCTTCGACAAAAAATCCGAACCTTTCGCCCGAGTTGCTCGGAGTGTGACCTCGCTGGTGTGCGGCTCCATGGCTGTTTGCGGTGGCTTCGAGAGGAGAGATCCCAATATCTAGTACTGCAGTGCGGAAGTCGTGGAGTCGAAGTTTCATTGTGATTACAAAGGCGTATCGGAACTAGTTGGTCGGCGGCGGGATCAGCAGCTCGGCCACGATGTCGCGCACCCATGGCTGCGAGAACTGGTGCGGGTGCGGCACGTTGATCTCGTCGGTCTCGGCCTCGGCCGTGAGGATCTGCTGGTCGGCCTGCTGCGACTTGGCGGTGTCCGCGATGAACCCGGCTGGGTCATGCGCGAACTGCTGCATCCACTCGTACTTGCGGTGGGCGGCCTGGAGCTGCGAGAGCAGGTGTGCCTCCTGCCGCTGCAAAAGCTCGAGCTCTTTCTGCTGCTCGTGCTGGAGCTCTTCCCACTCTTGCAGCGCGAGCTCGCGCACGCGCTCGACCTCGTCGACGTGGCCGACGTCGACGCTGACAACTTTCTCGCCGAGCGGCTTGTACGGGTCGTCGCCGGCGAGGCTGAGGTGGTACTCGAAGTCGAGCGCCGGCGCCGTGGTCAAGTGCGGCTTGAGCGCCACGAGGATCGACGTGAAGGGCAGCGAGTCGCAGTTGAAGAGGTGGCGCAGCGTCTGGTCGCAGAGCGCGACGCGGCAGTCGTCTTCTTTGATGAGGTTGCGGCGCTTGATGTACTCCCACGTGGCCATGATCACGTCCTGCTTGGTGTACGACTGCGCGCGCGGGTCGAGGTACTGCGCGAGCGCCGGCCTCAGCTCGTCGCTGAGCACGTACCGGTCGATCGAGTGCGACGGCTGCAGCTTGATGCGCACGCTGTGCGGCGTGTGGCCCGTGCGCGCGACCTCGAGCGCGTTCACTTCGTGGTTGCCCTTCTGGAAGCACGTCCACTCGACCATCGAGTCCGAGTACAGCCGCGGGTCCAGCTCGATCGACACCTTACGGAAGTAGTGCACGAGGTTCTACACAGCGCACAGCTTACCAGTAAGACGTCGTGCGTATACACATAGCATCGTGCGATCGCACAAAGACGTACCACGGACGAGCTGGCGAGTGCGTCGACAGGCTTGAGGTGGAGCGTCCACCGCCCGGGCGAGCCCGGGGTCGGCGCGTCGCCTTCTTCGGACGCGACGACGGGTGGCGCGAACGTGTGGTGCACGTGCAGCTGCAGCGAGCGCATCTCGGCGCGTCGCGGGTAGAAGCGGTGCGAGCGAAAGTCGCGCGTGAGCGCACGCAGCTTGGCGTCGGTGGCCTCGTGCATGGCCTGCGCGCGCCGCAGCAGCTCGATCTCCTGTGAGAAGGGCCACTCGGTCTGGAAGAAGCTCTGGGTGTGAAGAGACAGGCGGTTAGGAGACTGTGGGGGTCGCGCAAGCGGCGGCAAGAGCGTACCTCTGGGAACTCCATTTTCGGCGGGCGACGCCTTTCGAGATGGAGAGCTCACATGCGCGGTGTGGCGAATTACCGGTATCAAACGGTAGAATTGAGTGTTGTGGTCCACTTGATAAACCGATCTTCGTACCGGTTTTATAGTGGTTTTCTTGGTGTCATCGCGCTGATCGGGTGTACATAGCCGCGGCGAGGACACACATCTCCATCAAGTTTTGAAGGCTTTGGGAAGACAGCTGGATCCATGTCCCTGTTACCTCTCCAGCTGATCAAGCAGTAGGGGTAGGTAAGTACCTCCTCGCCGTGATGGGTGCAATCAATTCCCACAGGTGAGACCGTCCCTTACAAGTCGCCTTTGGGTCTGACACCGACAAGTCAGCAGCGAACCCTACGGCCACCAAGCGCAGACTTGCTCTCCCCTTACGACTGCCGCCGCCAAGCGCGTCGTCCCCCCAAGCAGCAGTAGATCGCGCGGCCGCCTTTCTCGCCGCCATGGGCCAGTACGAGAATGACGGCTCGGTGACCGTCAACATCGCCAAGGTGCTGCTCATGCTCATCAACATGGCGTTTCTCGTGGGCGGCGGGCTGCTCGTCTTCTTCTCGCAGCGCGTGAAGAAATCCGGATGGCTCGACGCCTTCGAAGGCGACTACGCCTGGGTCGGCTCGACCACGATCCTCTTTATCCTCGTGCTCGGCGCCGTCGTCATGGCGCTCGCGGCGCTCGGCTGCTTCGGCGCCTGGTTCCGCAACCGCATCGTACTCACGATCTACGCGGTCGTGCTCATCATCGCCGCCGCGCTCTTCATCGTCGTGGCCGTCGGCGGCAGCTCGGTCAAGTCCAAGGCCAAGGATTGGGAGGCCGCCCAGTTCCCGGCCGACAAAGACGAGTCGGCTGTCGGCAACAATTTCAATCAGCTCTACTGCCTCGCGATGGTGCCCGACTACTGCACAGTCAAGACCGCGAGCGAGATCGCGTCGCTCTTCAGCCTTAGCGTGCCCGAGGTCGTCACGTCCGTGGCCGGCACGTACACGCTCACGCAGCTCTGCGCCCTGTCGTCCAAGCCGTCGCAGTTCGAGCAGCTCTGCGAGGTCTGCAATCTCGTCGCCAAGTACGCGAGTTACACGCCCGTGGTCGACTGGGCCAAGGATTCGTGTGAGCCGACGGCAACGAACCAGGTCTGGTGCGGCCAGTTCCTCATCGAGAAGGGCTCGGGCAGCGGCAACTTCTCGTCCGCCAACGTCTACTCGAACGGCGCGCCGTACTCCGAGTGCCGCACGTCGTTCCTCGACCTCGTGATCAAGTGGAGCAACTTCCTCTTCGCGACCTCGCTCATCGTCGCGATCTCGACCGTCGCGGTCTTCGGCTTTGCGTGCCTCGTGCGACAGGGCACGAACCGGCCGTACCTGGACGACTCGTTCGTCGTCGACAGCCCCGACCGACACTAAGAAACTGCCCGCGAGTTTCCACGATATCTATACGCATGACGGTAGCAAGTTACTACAATATGGCTGTGAGCATACACGGTTGCTGGTTTGGTATCTAATGATCTATCGGAACTCGATCGCGTCCGGCGTCGAGGCCGTGTCGGCTCGGAAGCAGAGCTGCAGGAAGGGCGACGCGCGCCGCGTGTGCTCGGCCACCGGGTCGCTCACGAAGAACTTGCGCTCGCGCTGTCGCTTCTTGTTCTTCTCACGCTTTTGCTGCTGAGCGATCTTGGCGAAGAGGGGATTCTGCGGCGGCACGGGCACTTTGGGCAGGAACGCGCCGCTCGTGGCCGTGTTGTACGTGTCCAGCAAGGCCTTGGGCGTCTCGTTGGGCAGCGACGGCCCGAGCTCGGCCGTGCCCTGCGCAAAGCCCGCGACCATGGGGTTGTAGTGGCGCTGCAGCAGCGAGAGCTCCCAGCACGCGGTCGAGTACGGGTTCGTAAAGTCCGGATCGTCGACGTCGGCGCGGTACTCGCCCGAGGACACGCGGTCGATGTCGCTTTCGAGCAGCTGCTGCAGCTTCGCGTACCGGTGGACGAGGCTGCGCACGAGCGCGAGCACGGCGAGGATCTGGTGCGGCTGCAGACTCATGGACGTGAGCAGGAGCCGCTTGATGAACGCGGCGACGCGGTCCACGACGATCTCTTTGCGGCGCAAAAAGACCTGCTCGACGCACTGCAGCGCCACGTCAAAGCAGTGGACGTCCTCGCCCTCGGAGAAGCGGCGCAGCAGCTTGTAGAGAATGTCCACAAAGTCCTTGTCGTCCACCATGAGCTCCTGACCGGGGCCCTGCAGCGTGCGCAGGCCCGTGAGCACGGCCTGGAACGCCGACGGCAGCGGCAGGATGTCCTCTTTGAGCACGGCCTTGAGCACCTTGAGCAGGTCGACCATGATCTCGAGGTTGATGAGGAACGCAAACTTGGAGAGACCTTCGAGCACGGCCGGCAGCGCCTTGGAGTAGGTGGCCTGCTTGAGGATGCGAAAGTAGATGAGCACGAGCTCGTGGAGGATGTCGGCCTGGGTCTTCTCGCGCTCGCTGCGGTCGACGACGGCCTCGGCCTCTTTCAGGCCGGCGGCGATCGTGTCGCCTTCGTTCTGCAGCTTGCGGCGTTTCTTGCGGTCGGCCTTGGCCTTCTTGCGCGAGGCCTCGCCTTGCTCCATGGTCACTTCGAGCGGCATGCGGATGAACGTCTGGATGATGTCGGGCTTGACACGGTGCTCCTTCTGCTTGACGTAGGACGAGATCTGCTTGACGATGTCGAGCGTCGCGACGCACGTCTTGTCGCCCTGGTACACGGCCTCGAAGGCCTCGCACGCGAGGCGCCGGAGATTGGCAAAGTGGCAGTCGGCGATCGGCACGAGCGCGACGATCAGGTTCAAGTGGAAGTTGAACGCGTACTTGGCCTGGAGCAACTCCGAGAGGCAGCGCGCGCCGACCTCGGCGAGCGCGAGGTCGCGTCGGTCGCGCGCCGAGAGCTCCTGGTCGGGGCCGTTGCCGCGCAGTCCGTCCTTGACGACCTGCGCGCACTTCTTGAGGTAGAGCTGGTAGTTGTTGAGCATCGAGGCTTCAAACTCCTGCATCTGCTGCACTTTTTTCTTCTGCGGGCGGCCGTTCGTGAGCTTCTCGCTCTCCTGCGCGAGGCGGATGCGGTAGTCGGGCAGAATGTCGAGGAAGACCGAGAGTTCCGAGAGCAGCGCGAGCTTCTGGACCGTCACGTCGGCGTCCGACGTGAGCGCGTGGAGCTGCTGCACTTTGCTGAGCCCGTCCGGGTGCTCCTTGTTCTTCTTGAGCGCGTCCTCGGGGCTCTCCAGGATGCTCTCGCAGAGCTGCGCGATCTCGATCTTCTTCTCCGCGAGTCGGCGCTGGCGCTGGAGCTGCAGGTCCACTTCGCTCGCAGGCTCGTCGTCCTTGTCGTCCTCAGCCGCAGTGAGAGCGTCCGCCTCCTCGTCGCCCTTGATCTCTTCAAACTCCATGTCCGACACGTCCGAGTCGAGATCTTCCACGATGTCCTCCATGTGGTCCGGGTCGATGTCCTCGTCGTCGTCCTGCTGCTGCGTCTGCTGCTCGGCCTTGGCCTTGGCCGCCGCGCTCGCGTCGCTCTCGGCCAGCAGCTTGTTGGGGCGCACGCTGCCGTCCATGAACTTGACCGGCAGCTTGCTCGCGAGGTCCACCTTGTTGGCGCTATTCCAGCCCGGCCGCCGCGGCCGCGCCTCCATCTTCTCGAGCGGCTCGTCGCGTTGCGCGGCGTCGTCTGCGGCGGGCGGCTCAGGCCGCTTCGCGACGGGCCGCGGCGGCTTGGCCTTGGTGAACGCGCCCTTGGCGAGCCGCTGGGCGTCCATGTGGACCAGGAACGACGAGAACTGCGCGTTCTGCTCGAAGAACGCGACGTCGTCGGCGTCCACGTCCACGTCCACGTCGTCGGCGCTCTTGGGCAGCCGCAGCGGCTGCTTGCGCTTGGGCGCGGTCTTCTTGGCCGGCGCATGTCCAGCGCCGCCTTTCTTCTTGGCACCGCCGCTGCCGGTCTTCTTGCTGGCGGCAGGCGTTTTGCTAGTCGCGGCCTTGGGCTTCTTGCTCTTGGGGGCGCCCTTGGCCGCCGGCGCCTTGCGCTTGCGGTTCGCGGCCGCCATACCTTTTGCACCCGGTCACGAGTTGATGTGCATGCATCCACCGCCAAGCGACGTCGTGGCAGCCAATGAAACCCTTACCAACACTTAGCTGATAGGAGGGGGTAGTTAACGTAGACGGTTAGGAACGAAGTGTAGCCATCTTGGAGGGTGGGAAGAGGGGCTGCAGAAGGTGACAAGATGTCCTTCTCAGACGAAGTCACGTCACTGTGAGCAGCCACCCCACCGACCCACCCACCCGGCACTGCGACTCATTGCTGTAGCTCACTCGCGGCCACCCCCGTCGGCATTGAGCTTGTTGAGAACTTTACTGAAGGATCAAGGCACTTGCTGCTCACTAACAGCGAGCATAAAATGGCAAATTCCCCTTCGCAGAAGTTCCTCTTGTCGGTCGTCTCGGACTCGCTTCCACGAAACGATGGGGGGAGAGTACCGCTACGGTACTTTCCACTTTCAACTCGATGTGGTCGAGATCAGGGGCGTTCCGAAGAGGTCTGGTGAGCGGCGCCTGTGGCATGGGATGGAGCTCCCCAAGGGCATCGCCGCCGGCAATGCCATCGGCAATTTGCCCCGTAGGCAGGTTTACGCCCAGGAACTCATGGCGTCGACCGCGTCGCCTTTTGGAGGACTACCTCTTCGATGACTGCTGAATCAAGCCCTGCAAGCACCGGGCCTACAAAATCCAGCGACATCGTGGGGCTCCTTCGCCGCAGTGTCCCTATGCGATACACGCCATCGCAGATTCCTCATCCATCGCCTTCCGACGCTGTCGCGTCGTGATCACTTGCTTTGGTCAAAACCTCCATACACATGTTTTGCCAGCTTGGCTGGCTGTCTCACCTCTCCATGGCTGACTCGGCATAGTCGGGCCAAGTGATCACGCCGTTCGAAGGGCATATCGTTGACCTGACGAGCCTTCCAGCCGGCCATGCGGTTCCGGACGACGCCTCGCTCGACTGGATACCTCTCGTCCGGTCAATGCCGTCGCCACGGTCTCACTTAAGCAATTGCGACGATGGGGCTCAAGACCTTGTTGGCTGCGGCGAGCGTCGCGCTCGCGGCGTCCCTGCGAGCGGCCGAGGCCTTCGTCACGGGCCACGACCTCTCGTCCGCGGGCTACATGGAGAAGGACAAGGGCGTGACCTGGTACA
>JAADVR010000673.1:0-19209 GCA_023335855.1 Pythium scleroteichum
CTGGGTCTAGGCGTGTCGTTTATATTTGTATTCAAAGACTGGTCCTCTCTGTTACTCCGAGCTGCTGAGCCTTCTTGGGTTGGTGGATTACTCCAAGTGGACGTATTTCCCCATACTTTAAAGCTCCAAAGAACCGGCAAAGGGATACATAACGTGAGGTACTAATCAGAACTGGAGTTGTCACAACGGGCTCCAGTTCGCCTGCGTGTATTCCCCGTATACACGCTAGGTCTATCACCTTTTCCAGCTTCAGCAGCTAGCGAAAAGGCAGCGCACTTCATCACACTTAACGAGGCTGACCTCGTTACAGGTAGTCCGGTGACAGCGCTGGTGTTGGTTGGATGGTGACAGTACTGCCCATTGCCGCTGATGGCGTTGACAGGCGATCGGGTGTTCGGCGGACCCGGGTTGGGTACGGCGAGGCACGCTCGTGTTCTTCACGAGGAGGTTGTCGCGGCGTTAAAGGCATTTCTTCGCCAATGTTTCTCGTTTGAGCCAGATCCACAACACCAATAGCACAGTTTCCTCTCCGATTCTGCATGTTTCTATTGTATATGGAGGGTTGATTGATTGATTGAGTATCTCGGGTTCGTCGAAGTATCGAATAGCACGGGGGATCGATTTATTGGACGATTTGGAAGAACGGTTCTTCAAATCGTTCTGACATTTCAAATGAAACCCACAATGATGCAATTTCCTCTCCACCACTCAAGTCAGTCTAGCCTCTTCTAGCCTAGCCGACTAGCCCGACTCGACTCTGCTCAAGACCAGCTCTCCTCTGCTCAAGCCAACTGGCCTACTCCAGGCTAGGCCGACCCAAGCCAATATCCTCGCTTCTGTGACACCCTACTCATGAACAGTGATCAATGGAGTTCCTCCGCGCGCTGTTGTTCGTCACGAACCTCGTGTTAAACAACGAGGCGATTGTAGGCGCCAACTATTAATAGAAGTCTATTGGCACCACCTCCCCGTGAACATGGGCCATGCAAACGTGTAACTCCAGTAGCGGCGGCATGACAGCGACAGCCTGAGCAATCTAAGTGGGTTCCTGTGAGAGTGACCGAGTCGCTCATTAGAGTTCGCATGCCAGTTGTCGAAAACGTACAGCATGGTCTCGAGGTCGTTGTTGGAATCGCACAGGTTCAGCAGTTGCGCGTTAAGAACGGCTCGCTGTTTCGGGTGCTGCTTGTCGTATAACTTCACCTCACGAATCGTTCACATCGCGTTGGCTGGCGACGTCGCTGGCGAGCAGCGCGTACAGAACCTGAGAAAATATCTCCGCGCGTAGTGGCGCCTTCAAATAGATCTCTCCTCTCTATCCACACAGTTGGCTGCCTCGATTCACACGCTTGGCTCTTGAGTCAAGTTGACCCTCTGTACGCATTGAGGCTTCAGAGAGAGCTCCAGCAATTAGGGTGCATAGAATGCTCTCAATAGTCTTCACCTTCATCATCATCATTTTTACTATCCATCTCAGTTGGATCACGTGGATCCTTAGGTTGATCACTCCTGAAAGTGAGCGCCGAGAACAACCGTGTAACGTCGTCAACAAAGGCAGTTATTAGTAAGCTTTGTGACGGCTGCAAGCGATTGCTCGCTGACAGAACATTAACTAAATGCGACAGAGTGAGATCTGGTCTATTTATCGTACAATTGCCTCACTTGGGCGTTAGCGCAGGCGCGTACCCACTCTTCCTCGGCGTGAGCTGCGAATCAGCGCCGAGCTTGCCCACTTCGACGTCCGCGCTCGCTTCCCTTGACGAATAGATCAGCTTCATCACTAGCAAAGCCAGGGCTCCGAGCAGTTCGAGCGAGCACGGGATGTAGATAGGCCACAGCGCCTCGCCGACACCGTAGATCACGATGAGCGCGAGGCCAGTGTTGTACATGGCCAAGAGCGTGTAGCTAATGTCGTTGGCGCTCTTGGTGCGGTAGACCTTGGAGACCTGCGGCACGAGGCCGACGGAGATCATGAAGGAGCCGATGAGCCCGATGATGTTGTAAGGGGGGGTCATGCTTCTGTTATTGGGCGTGGCTGTTCGCGAATGATCGGCGCGAGTCCCGAAAGCGACATTGGACCTCCTCGCGACTTTGAGGGTCACGCACTTGCACCCTCATTGTGCAACCTTTCTGCTGTTTCGCAGAGGCACTCTAATGTGGAAACTATGACAACTGAAGGAGCACAGACCCCCTCGCAACCGTGCGCTGCTCTCGCTATACGCACGGGCGCGCCCACTTGCGGATGCATTGGGCGTCCACAAATGGACGCACCACACCCGGGTGCACAACGCGATGGCGGATGCTATGGCGAATCTAGCCATGGATACTCGACGAAGTATACAAGTCCACCACCCCACGACTCGGGACGGCTACTTCGGTCTTTCCGCGAAGCTTGCCAACGACCTTCGTCCGTGGTGGCCACTTGCCCCCACGTTGAGGAATAAGTAGGTCGCATCACGCTAAGCCCCCAGCTATTAGGATTCACGCGTTGAACTCAATAGACTTCACGTTCATCATCATCATCTAATGTGGAAACTATGACAATCCACGGACACCGCTTGATCCCATCGAACCAGACCAGTCCCCTCCACGCAACTCGCACGGAGAATCGATCCGTCCGATCTTCGGTCACCGCTGTGCGCGAGGATCTTATTTAGGAGAGCTTTTTAGAAAGAGCTTTGAGATTGAGCTTTCGTTCAACAGCAAATTGTGGTGCGCAGGGCGAGATCCTCGCTGTTCGACAGTGCGTCATCCAACACCTGCCATCCCATCCCTGCTGAAGTTGTTGCAAGTACCTATATCGATAATAGGAGGATAGTCAGGTCCAGCACTAATCAAAGACGAATCATTTAAGGGATGCACGGAACATCGAGACCTCGACGACAATACTCATTCCCCAACCTCCCTGGTCATACTCAAGCGACATCCCAAGCCTCCCGAACACCATGGCCAACGCGTACGACGTCGTCGGCCTCATCGGCTCATTCATCATCTCGGCCGCACTAATCCCGCAGCTCACCAAGGTCTACCGCACCAAGAGCGCCAACGACATCAGTTACCACTTCGTGTGCATGTACATCACTGGCCTATCCTGCCTGGCAGTCTACGGAATCGGCGAGTCGCTCTGGCCGATTTACATCCCTTCGACGCTCGAGCTGCTCGGTGCCGTTGCGCTTCTGACGCTCAAAGTGCGATACCGCAAGAACACGCTGGTGGAAGAGACGGAAAAGAGCTTCATGCAAGACGAATCCAAGAGTGGAGATACGCAGAGCTTTGTCACAATTGTAACACCTAAGTAACTGCACAATAGAGCCGCAATTGCTACGTTTTACTTGTCCGCGAATTTCTGCGAGAGCTCCCAGAGCTGCTTACTGAGCTCAGGGTCCTTGCTGAGTTCGCTCGAGTGATACAAGTGGTCAATGGAAAAGTACGACCCACTGTCCCACGGAAGTTCGGCGTCGCTCGCGAGCCGAGCAAGGAAGGCGCCGGATCGCTCAGGCGTACTGAGACTCTCCTGGAGGCTTGTGCGCCAGAATGCCACGAGCTTGATCAGCGACTTGACAATCCACCATCCGACCGTCGAGTGGTTGCGGAACAGTCCGGTATCGGGCACGAAACCGGGCGTGTACATGTACACCAACAGATCGTCGCCGTAGCGGCGCAGGAGCTCGTAGCCAAAGAAGAGATTGCACAGCTTACTGGTCGAGTATGCTTTCATGCTATTCCAGTCTGGACCACCGTACGCGACTCGCTGCCAGTCACTCACGTCCGGCGTCCGAGGCCCTTCTCGCTCCGGGTTGTGTAGGGACGACGACAAAATCACCACGCGCGGTTTTCCGTCACTGGGCAGGAACATCCCGCTGTGGTACAGCGACATCACCAGCAGGAAATGGCCGAGGTGATTCGTCGCGAACGTCGTCTCGAAACCGTCGGGCGACTTTCCGTTCTCGGGCGACTCGACCGCCGCGTTGCAGACCACAGCGAAGAGCTTGGATCGCTGCTCGATGACGCGGTTGGCCAACGCGCGCACGGACTCGAGACTCGCGAGGTCCGCGAGCTGGCCTTCGACGGATGAGCCGGGCGCTGCGACGGCGTTCACTTGGTCCACAGCGCGCTGCACGCGCTCGGTGTTGCGGCCCACGAGCAGCACGCGCGCGGGCGCGTGGGCGTTGGCCACGAGCGCCCGGCAGCACGCGAGCCCCACGCCCGAGGTGCCGCCCGTGACGAGCACGACGCGCGGCGCGGCCATGTCAATGTCGCCCCAAGCCAAGTGAGCTGCTCAGTCGCTCCATCTGCGTTGCCCCCCGTAGTGTAGCCGCTCGACTAAGTACGCGAGCTTCCTTGAAGTGTGTCGTCGCAGAACTGAGTCGTACTTAGTAGACCATCCGCAGTACCGATGTCGGATGGTTTTTCCCGCAGAAAGCTCCCTCTCAAAGAAACGTGCGAGGGGGTCCCCTCATGAGCTCCCCACGCGACGCCGGCGCCTTCGCCGTGCAGCTCGCCGGTGGCCAACAGCTGCTGCTCTCGCCGGCGCTCGCGGCGCCCGAGATCGCGGCCTGTCTGCGCGCGGCGCTCGGCGAGAAAGGCGACCCCGTGGCGCTGCGCGAGCTCGCTTCCAACGTCGTCTTCCCGCTCTCGTTGCTGCCGCGCGCGCCCCGGCGCTTCGAGCGCGGCGTCTTCGAGGTCGTCTTCGCCTCCGCGAGCGGCGGTCCCGCGCCGTCGGGCGACGCCGAAACCGAAGGCGAGTCGACGTCCGCGACGCCCTCCAAGAAGCGCAGCAAGCGGCGCCACCGCAGCCACAGCCGCAGTCAAAGACACCACAACGAGAGCCACGTCGTCGGACGCCCCGAGTTCGTGGACGCGTACGACCTGCTGCCGCGAGGTGGGCGCCCCGTGGCCGACAGCGACGACGACGGACACGTGATTGGAACCGCGCGCCGCCAGAGCGACATGGTCGTCGAGCGCGGCGACGACAATGACGACGACCTCGAAGATGACGACGAGCTGCTGCGCGAGCTCGACCTGACCGACTTTGAACTGCCCCAGCTCGTGCACGTCTTCACGCAAGCCTGTCCGCGCGGCGACATGGACCGCGCGGTGTTCGACGCATGTCTGGAGAAGATCCTGTCGCAGGTACGCGGCCTCATACATTTTTCTTCCTGATGACAACCGCATCCAAACAAATCTCGTGCTTTCCCACTTCAATGGGCAGACGGGCCGCTACGACCCACTCGCGCGGACAATGTTCGAACGGCTCTTTGCGATCTTCGATGCCGACAACGAAGGTGTCGTGGATGTGGCCGAATTCCTTGGCGGCGTGTCAGTGTTCGCGAGTGGCGAGCGCGACGACAAGATCCGTGTGACGTTCGATCTCTACGACAGCGACCACGACGGCCGTATTACGCTGCAGGAGATGACCAAGTACCTCACGGCCGTGTTCATCGTAATTGCCGAAACCTCGCCCGAGCTGTTTCAACAAAAGAAGTACGTCCGATTGATCGGATCAACATTAAGATCGCGCTGACAACGACCCGTTTGTGGCTTCCTAGCGTCGACCCTTTGGAGCTGGGAACCGTCACTGCGCAGCAGTGTTTCCGCGAGGCAGGTGTGGAGCCGACGGACAAACTTTCGTTCCAGGCCTTCCAAGAATGGTACTCAAAGCCTGCACCGGCGCATCTAGCAGGAGTTGACGTTTCGCCGACATCATCTTCAGCTGTCAAACCGACTCGCAAGACCTCACATACGAACTCCGATGACCTCACGCTGGAGCGCCTGCGCGAGCTCACAGGGTTGGTAAACCTATCTGCTGAAGATCTCTTCTCCCTCTTCAGTTCCGCAGCACAGACGACGCAGAATGGCGGGCGAGGCAGCAGCAGCACAACGTTGTCGTTAACCCGCAGCGCGTTCAAGAAATGCTTTTTTACGATTCTGCAACGTCAAAAGAAGAAGCCATCGCGCGCTTTTGCGCGCTTTTTGGATAGACTCTTTAACGTTTTCGACCGGGACGGAAGTGACACGGTCGATTTCGTTGAGTTGAGCAGCGGGCTCTCCATTTTGTGTGGTGGGAGTCGTGAGGACAAAGTTGTTGCTGCGTTTTCGCTGTTCGATGCTGACGGCGACGGCTTCATTACACGGGAAGAGATGAGCAAGTACTTGGCCGCAGTGTTTCACGTAGTATACGAGGCACACCCAGAAACTAGAACCACGCTGGGTATCGACCCAATTCAGCTCGCTCACTTCACAACGGTTCAAGCTTTTGAGGAAGCTGATGCTAACCACGACGGGAAACTATCGCTTGAGGAGTTCCGGAAATGGTACACTCATGGAAGTGGTGTGGCTATGCAAGGCTACCAACTCCACCCACAGCCTGTTTACTACACGCCGCATAAACCTGCGCCACCTCATCCAGCTAACTTCTCGTCAATCAGTCACAATGCACTGGCATCTATCGACCATATTGCTGCGCTCACAGGGCTTCGTGACCAGAAATCTGAGGAAGTATTTGAATTGCTCGCGTCAAAAGTGAACAACGATGGTGTGCTCTCTCGCGATGCCGTGCACGAGATCTTCGACGAAGTTCAGGACAAACAAATGCCAGGCCAGCAGTATCGACAGCTACGAGCTTTCGTCGACGACCTATTTGAAGCGTTTGACGTAAATGAAGATGGCTACGTGGATTTCTGCGAGCTCGCAAGTGGGCTATCGGTGTGCTGTGACGGTACACAGCAAGATAAAGTGCGTGCGGCGTTCACACTGTTTGATATCAATCATGATGGGTATATCACGGTTCAGGACATGGAGACGTACTTAGGATCAGTGTTCCGCATGCTGTTCACAGCGTCATCGGCAGATACGAGTCTGTCGATCGAAGAGCTTGCGGCTGTGACGACTCGTGACGCCTTTGCCGCCTTTGATGCTGACGGAGATGGACGACTCAGTTTGGACGAGTTCACGCGATGGTATACGACGGCGACGTCATCCTCGCAAAGTCAGCCGCAACGCACCTTCTTGCCTCCCGGGTCGCGACAGACGCTCAAGGAAATGCAGAAACTCACAAACCTCGGTTCCTACGACGTGAATGATGTTCTTGAGTTCTTCGAGGCGTCGGCTGACGCTCAAGGCAATGTTTCGAAGCAGTCATTTTTCCGCTGCTTTAACAAGTTAATAGCGTCGCAGGAAAAAATGTCGGGTGATGAAACGCAAGCGCAGCTGCTCTTGGTTGAGCTCTTCGACTTATTTGACTCCGATGGTAACGGCGTGATCGACGTACAGGAACTTGGTGCTGGCCTCTCGATCCTATGTGGCGGCAACTTGACGGACAAGACGCGCTCGCTGTTCACACTGTATGACGTCAACCACGACGGTTTCATCTCCCAACAGGAGATGCACGCATATCTCACGTCAGTGTTCAAAGTGTTGTACAAGGCATCGCCGCAACTGCAGGCGTCCACTGGTGGGCTCTCCCCGTCGGAATTGGCTTTGGCAACGACACAGGAGTGCTTCAAGGCGTTTGACAAGAATCGCGACAACCAACTGAGTTTTGAGGAGTTTCAGGAATGGATCAACCAGCAAAAAGCGCAGGGTAAGGCGTTCCAAGCGACGGGATCCATTCCAACGTCCTCGTCTTCTTCACAAGAAGCGAAAGGCGGTGCGGATGATGCCGTGATTCACGTTGATGTGGCGAAGAAACTCACTGGACTCCACGCCATGCCTCTCGAGAAAGTCGCTCAAATCTTCTCTTCGGCTGCAAACGAGCGAGGTCAGATCACGCGCGAGGCATTCGATCGCTGCTTCTACCAGTACGTGTGTGCAGGCACACCTTCGCAGCTTGGCGCTGAGGAGAGCAAGCGCGTCCACGAAGTAATCGATCGATTGTTTACGGCCTTTGACTCAGATCGCAACGGACTCGTTGACTTCAACGACTTGTCGAGCGGCCTTTCGATCCTTTGCGGTGGCTCTCGTGATGACAAGATCCAGGCCGCCTTCGATTTATACGATGAGAACGGCGATGGCCTCATCAGTCAGGACGAGATGGTCCACTATCTTTCATCCGTGTTCAAGCTGTTGTACGCTCTCGATCCCACGCGCATCACAAACTTGGGAGTCTCAGCAGAAGACCTTGCTGTGGTTACAGCCGCAGAAATTTTTGCCGAGGCGGACACTGATAAAGACGGCAAGCTTAACCTGGAAGAATTCAAGTCGTGGTATGGTCAACCCGAACAGGAATCATTTAATGTGATCGTTGCTCCACTCGATTTGGATGAAGTGCGAAGGCTCACGAATCTGGGCAATCTCGATGTCGTGGAGGTCTTCGAACGGTTCGCAGAACGTGCAGATGAAGATGGCTTATTATATCGATCGGCATTTGATGAGTGCATCCTTGAGATTATCGAGATGGCGTCCCATCCAAGGTCAGAAATTGAGAAACTCCGCGCTAAAGTCGTGGCGGATCGCCTCTTCGACGTCTTTGACCGCGATCGCAACGGACGAATCGACTTTAGTGAGCTTGCGAGCGGGTTCTCGGTGTTGTGTAAGGGCGCAAGAGACGCTAAAGTCCGAGCGGCATTCCGACTGTATGACTACAATGGAGACGGCTTCATCTCTCTGGACGAGATGACACGGTACCTGACATCGATTTTCAAAGTATTGTACGAGGTGCAGCCGCAGATGCAGTTGGAAACTGGTGTGTCTGCGGAGGAACTTGGTCAGATCACTGCTGAACAGGCGTTCCTTGAAGCTGATCGTAATGAGGATGGCAAACTGAGCTATGACGAATTCTTGACGTGGTACAATAGCCCGTCCCAGGCTGGCATAACCAGCGTCGTGACCAAGAACGCCGTCGTAGATTCGTCTCTCAAGTGGATGCCTCTCAATGAGATCAAGTCACTAACGAACCTCGCGCAGTACGAGCCGGAAGAGGTGTTCGAGGTTTTTGCAGCTGAGGCCAATCAAGACGGACTGTTATCTCGTGCAGCGTTCCACAGAAGCTTCCACAAGCTCATGAATGGTGACGGCGCGACATCCGCGTCAATTGCCGGTGCTGAGCGAGATGTCAAGAAGATCGCGGATGTCGTCAACGGCTTGTTCGACCTGTTCGATGCTGACAAGAGCGGCTTCGTTGACTTCGGTGAGCTCGCTAGTGGTCTTTCTGTGCTTTGTGGAGGTACGCAGCAGCAAAAAGTTCGAGCCGCGTTCTCGCTCTTCGACTTCAATGGTGACGGTTACATCTCGTTGGATGAGATGACACGCTATTTGACGTCAGTCTTCAAAGTGCTTTTCCAAGTCTCACCGGCGGAGAACACGGCGCATCTCCACGGTATTTCCCCCGAGGAGCTGGGGCAAGTCACTGCACAGCAGGCGTTCGCTGAGGCGGACCACGACCACGACGGAAGACTTACATTTGAAGAGTTCCAGAACTGGTACCAGCAGCCTGGTGGTATTGGTGAAGTTGCGAAGGATGGCGAGCAGCTCTTCAGTCTGGCTGAGGCGCGTCGTCTTACCAATAACCTCCAGTCGTTTAAACCTGTCGAGGTGTTTGAAGCTCTCGCCGACTGTGCCGACGATCAAGGATACGTGTCCAAACAGTCGTTCGACGAGTGCTTCCGGAATATTCTCACACGAGGGCGAAACGGTGCCATGAGCAGCGCCGAGTTCGACCGCATGACTGCGATTCTCAACCGCTTGTTCGACTTGTTTGATATTGATAAGAACGGTAAGGTCGACTTCAGCGAGATCTCAAGTGGTCTCTCTGTGTTTTGCGGCGGCTCATCCGACGAACGCATCCGCGCCGCGTTCTCTTTGTATGACTACAATGGCGACGGTGTGATCTCACTCGAGGAGATGACACGGTATCTTACAGCGGTGTTTAAGGTTCTACAGGAGGCTACACCCAAGGATGCGCTCGCTAATGAGACCGCTGATGATCTCGGTGCCCGCACAGCTCAGCAAGCATTCGAAGAAGCCGACGCCGACAGAGACGGCAAACTCACATTTGCTGAGTTCCGCGAGTGGTATTCGAACTCAAGCACTGCTAACATTGAACGTCTCATCGAGAACAACATCCCGGAATGGCTTTCCCAGCATGAAGTGCGACGACTTACGAACCTCGGCGCGTACACACCCACCGAAGTATTTGAGACTTTCGCGAGTTTCGCATCGGCAAATGATGGCACGCTGAACAAGGACTCATTCCGCCGGGCACTCACGGAGCTGCAAAGAGCCCCATCCAACGCAGACAACAGTGACCGAGCGGCTCAAGCCAGGTTGCGTGTACTCGTGGATCGCATCTTCACATTATTTGACACAGACCACAATGGTATCGTGGATTTCAGCGAGCTCGCAAGTGGACTCTCGGTGTTGTGCGGAGGGACTGAGACGGATAAGGCGCGAGCGGCTTTCAATCTTTACGATGTGAACCACGACGGATTTATTTCGCTTGGCGAGATGCGGTTGTATTTGACGTCGGTTTTCAAAGTATTGTTTGAAGTAAACCCCGAATCCCAGAAGTCAATGGGCGACATCTCGCCGGAAGTGCTCGGCGCGATCACGGCTGAGCAGGCGTTCGTCGAGGCCGACGTTGATCGTGATGGTCGCTTGTCGTTCGAGGAGTTCCGAAACTGGTACTTGCAGCCAAACAACGCCATGAACCCAGGTGGCCAAAACGGCGCGCACGTACCCGACTGGGTGAGTCTCAAGGTGGTAAAAGAGATGACACACTTGGAAAAGTACGCACCGAACGAAGTCTTTGAGGTGTTTGCAAACCGGTGCGGCGACGACGGTACCATCTCGCGCGAGGCCTTCGAGGACTGCTTTGAGCAACTCATCGATGCCAAGTACAAGCTCGACGAGCCACACCTCGCTCGCGTACGGCTCATCCTCGACCGTCTGTTTACAATCTTTGACTCGGATGGTAATGGCATCGTCGATTTTTGTGAGCTCAGTAGCGGGCTGTCCGTTCTCTGCGGTGGATCTCGCGAAGACAAAGTACGCTCGGCATTTGCACTGTACGATCTGAATCAGGATGGGTTCATTTCGCTTGAGGAAATGGTGCGCTATCTAACGAGCATGTTCAAGGTGCTTTACGAGACGAATCCCGGAACGCTCGAGAAACTAGGAGTCGAGCCCGAGGAGCTGGCGCTTATCACGGCCGAACAATGCTTCGTGGAGGCCGATCTTAACCACGATGGTCGCCTGAGCTTCGAAGAGTTCGTTCGTTGGTACTCGAAGACCGAGAACCTAGCCGAGGCGCCGTCGGCCGGTGTCGCGTCTCTAGGTGCGCAGCAGCTACTGAAGGGCATTACCGAAAATGGCGCGGACTTTGAGGACAGTGCGCCCCCGTCGGAGGAGCCAACCAGCGATTCGTACCCGACGAATCGTCTGTTTACGGCGTCGAACGCGAACAGCGATGCGCCCGTGCCGCTGTCGCCTACGTCGTCATCGAGCCTTCGCATGAACAGCGCAAGCATGGAACGCGCGCGGCGGCTGCTCAAGTTGGGCTCGTACGAAGTGAACGATATCTTTGAGATTTTCGCCGAAGCTGCACCATCCGGAGAGCTCAACTTCGCTAACTTCAAGAAGTGTTTCGACCAAATCATCAAGCTGGCCGGTGGCCACGAGACGACTGAGGAGAAGCAGGAGGCCGAACAGATGATCCGCCGACTCTTCCGCGTCTTCGACACGGACAAGTCCAACACGGTCGACTTCGGTGAGCTCGCGAGCGGTCTGTCGGTTCTCTCAGGCTCAAGCATGGACGACAAGGTGCGTGCGGCATTCCAGCTGTACGACATTAACGGTGACGGCTTCATCAGCCAGGACGAGATGGTGAGCTACATGGCGTCGATCTTCAAGGTCATGTACGAGACCTCGGAGACGGCGTCGAGCACCATGAACAACGTGGCGCCGGAGGACCTTGCGCGCGTGACAGCCATGCAGTGCTTCAAAGAGGCCGACCTGAACAAGGACGGCAAACTCAGCTTTGAAGAGTTCAAGAAGGTGAGTGACGACTGTTTGGTCTCTCTGGTGTTGCCAAATGGGTTAACTAACTTTTGGATATTAGTGGTGCACGGCATCAGCATAGTTTGCTAGAGAGTGGCAGGGAAAAAAGAGGAATGTCTTGATGCCACGGCGAACGCAGTCGGGTGAAAGAGCAAGAGGTAACTGATTTGAGTGGACGCAACATGGAACGCAACATGTTGGAGTGTTGTGTTGATGAGTACGAATAGGCTAGGTCACGGGAATACGACTTCAAAGAGAATCTTCGCGTCAAAATCCTGCTGAGCTGTTATCGCGATTTCGTCTAGTTGCCGCAGTGTGATGCCTCCTTTGAGTGCGGTCAGATCGTTGATGATCTCCAGCAAACACTCTGTTGCACACGCTAGTCAACCAAATCCATCGATTAGTGCGCGATCAAAACCGTGACGACTGAAATATACCGTGTGAGTCAAGCAAGGAGCTCTCAATGTTGTGTCGTTTCACAGCGGCATCATCCACGAATATCTGGATCTCTCGAACTCGCTTGAGAAATGTCTCATTCTCTACCTCAAACGACTAACACCATGACAATGAGGCTCCGATAACTGACAGTACTCCGTCAAAAGACCCACCTCATCGCAAGGATCATAGCTTGCCATGGCCTCCTCGTCGGGGCTTACGAACACACCATTACTCGAGCCGGGGCCGTTAAGCTGAAGTGACAAAGTGTGTCGCCCTCGAATGTCCGGGGCACGCGTGGTGTTTGACTTGGCCAGGACCGGCGCTCGGCAGCCAGATTCCTCACTGGTGCACACGATTAGAACTACTATCAAGTCTGGCAAATAATCACACGTACCACAAATGCCTTTCGCCACTTATGTCTTGCTTGAGAACGCGAGGCTCCAAATCCTTGTTCCCACACGTGACCAGTTGGGCACCTGTTTTGAGTTTTGGTTCTGGACTCACAATATGTGGCAAACAAACTGAGGGACTCTTCTTCGGCGATAATTTTGTCAGTTTCGCCTTCTCTAGTCGAGATTTCTTCGGATCTGCAGGTGCAGGACTAAACTCCCTGGGATGATATCTTTTCTTGTTTTCCGGTGGCACACTTTTGCTCGGTTGACTTTTCGCGCTGACAGACACGGCCGACACCAACTTTATCGGGTCCCCGAGTGCACGACCCACCTTAATCTGAAAGCGTGGCGTTGAATTTTTAAATTGTTTGGGCAGAGGTGGCTTGGGCAGCGAGGGTGCCTCTGGTTTTGCAAGGCTTGGCGCCCGCATTGGGTCATTTCCTGGCGTGCTCTTCAGCTTGAATGCAGCTCCTGGCGCCGACAGAAGTGCTAACTTAGGCACTGCCTTCTTTTTATCGTCCTGGGTTGACTGTTGCGAGCTCTTATTGATTGAAAATCCTTTGAACGACAGTGGGGCTTTCCCTCCGACCGCCTCTCGTGCTGCTCACGCCGTGAGTCCTCGCCACCACCACCAGCATATGAAGAGTGGTGCGCGGCCAGCACCAACCTTTCCCCTCAATCCTTGTTGCTCCTGTCGCCGTCGCAAACGGCGCCTTCACTTGCACTTTCCCTACCCATATCCGTCATCAGGCCCCGCAATCAGTCCGCATCGTGGCCCCCACATCACCTTTGGCTGTTGCGAACACCGAGGCGCGGGCGGCGCCCGTCGGCGCCTTCGCGAGTGGTTTTCGTGCGCCTTCGGCCGCCGCGTTCGTCGCGAACGGCGCGCGTGCCGCCGTCATAGTCGTCGGCTTCTTCGTCGTCGCGGGTTTCCGTTTGGGGCGAGAGGGGGACCAACTTCAACACTCACGACAAAGAGTGATGGTCGATTGTGTTCTGGATATTTATGCGCGTAGACCCATTGTTACTCGATTATTCAATATTTAGACGCCTTTATCTCGATATTTATGGAACTGCGTCACCACCATGAGCTCGGTGGCGGCGCCGAGGCTCGGGTCCACAGCACGGAGGTTCATGCCTCGGAGCTGCGCGCGGAAGTCCTTGGCCGAGAGGTGCTGGAAGTGAGCGTGACCCAGTAATGAAGCTGCAAGGCGAGCGATTGTGGCGGATGCCGCGGCGTCGGCGACAAGGTTCCGCAGTGTCGGTGCCAGCAGCTCACGCCAGGCGAATGCAGCGAAAGCGTCTGAATGGAGTGTTTCCAAGAGTCGAACGACACTGTCGGGATCAGGGACAGAGGAATCGTTCTTGCTGTAGACTTCTTGCCACTCGCACTCTTGGAGGCTGCGCCAGCTGACGATGAGCTCCTCAGGGACAGCGTCGATTTGTCGCCAGTACGAAGATGCGGACTTGACGAGCTCGTGGACTTGCTGCAGCGAACATTTCGTATCCGTCGCTGGTTCATGGTCGATCGAGGGATTCTCAGAGCCGACGACGTCTCGGATACTAACTGAGAGAGGCGGTAGTACATCCAGTGCGCAAAGTCGCGGGCGTGGCAGCACAAACGTTTCTTCCACAGGTATCGCCTTCGGAGGCGGTGGCTACATCACCACAGCGCATCAACAAACCGCGAAGGCTACACCACACAAAACGAGAGTGTCTTACCTTTCGTCGAATGTAGTGCAGGCGCAACGTGTGGTCAGCGCACAAGCCGGTCTGGTAAAGCTGGAAGACTCCGCTCACCGCGTCGGTCAACGCCAGTGTGGGGGCCATCTCCTCCTTGTCAGCTGGTGCCGTCGACGCGCTTCCACCTCCCACGCGCTGCTTTTTCACTGGTGTTCGGAAGCCATCAGCAGCGTCGATGATCTGCGTCTCGCCCATGGGGTCGTCGTCGTCGTCGATGTGAATGAACGGCGCTGCCTCCGTTCGCGGCACCTCTTCGGCCGCCATCATTCCGAGCAGATCGAAATTGGGCTCCTCTGCAACGGCGTCATCATGCTTGTGCTCGTCCTCTAGACCGCTCAGCGCCGCCGCGACCGACGGCTCCTCGATCTGCCGCAGCGCCAGCCGCCGACGCCGCGACATCTTCCATTCCGTTCAGGAAACTAGGTAATCTAACCAAACCAACGTCCGTTATATTCAAGCGTACGAGTGGTGTGGAGCACACAACTGATCTTGAAACGACACGCACACTTCAAATGGGCGAGCCACCATGAACGTGATGATGAAGATGACGACCGAGGACGTGCGCCGTCTACGCGCGCAGTTCTCCACGAGCCTCTCGCTGGAGCAGTTCGTGCCGCTCATGAAGATGAATCTGCGCGACCGTGTCACCAACGAACTCGACTTCGTCGTCGGCGCCGTTGAGCTCTTCCACACGATCGACGTCAATGGGGACCGCCGGCTCGAGTGGGACGAGTTCGCGGGCTACATGCTCGACGCAGGTCAAGCACAGCCCAATTCCGGTGGTGATGCTGGTGTGCGCGACGAGAAGCGGTACCGGCCGTGGAGCCTCGGGTTCCGCGATCTCAAGACGCCCCTGAACCGCATTAAGACCCACATGCAGCGACTGCTGCTGCTTCCCGACATCCCGGCGATCGCCTACTTCGAGAAAGCATCAGACGTCGTGTACATTTACACATTACAGTTTGATCAAAACGAGGCACCGCGCCATCTCGCGACAGTTCGTCTTCACACTGCGTTCCAGGAACACATCGTGCTCGACATTTGCTACGTGCCTACACGGCGATGGCTCGCAGTCTCCTCCATGCGAGGCGCCGTCGCGTATTTAAGTGTGTGGCAAATCCCGGAGCTTTCAAGCCACTCGCATTCGCCCATGATGCTGCGTCGCATCGAACTGGCGTCGCCGCAGGAGCAGCTCACGTGGCTACCGACGCTGCAGCTGCTAGCCACGGCGTCCGCTGTCTTCCCCGCGCTTGGCAGCCACTCCGCACCAAATCACAAAGCCACCAAAGTCCATCAGCTGCTGCTCTGGGACCTCTCGACGCTAACCACGCTCAGCGACTTCGACCATAGGGAGCGTATCAAGGGCGTGACTTCGTTGGTAGCCTTCACAACGCCAAGTAATCGCGTTTTTCTTGTTGTGGGTCGCGAGGATGGACAGCTGACAGTCGTGGAGACTGAAAGCGGACGCGACGTGCAGACTGTGGATGCCCATGGCCACGGTGTCAAGCTGCTTTGCCATTCAAATGAGTGGGAGCTACTGGCTAGCGCCGGTGCGCCTGCCTATGCAGACGAGACCACCCACCACGTTTTGATCTGGCGCATTGAGGCGACGGGTCGTCTGCGCGTGGAAGCGACTCTGCGGGACCACGAGGCCCCGCTGCAGCTGCTTCAGTTCGTCGAAGCCAAACACCAACTGCTGAGTGCCGATGTTCGCGGCATCTTTCGCGTCCACTCGACGGCCAAGAACCAGGACAAATGGCAATGTCTTCAGGTCTTCCATGCAGAACTGCGGGTGGAGACGTGCGTCATCACGCCTGAAAGCTCTCTCTCCGACGCCATCCTGATCGCTGCAGGTACTCGTGTCGCGTTTTTTGACTGCTGCGTCAGTCGGGAGCGGGAGGAGGTGCTCTTTGCGTACTACTGTCGGGAGCTCAACGCCGTCGTGGCTGTCACTGTGTCGACGGTTCTGCTCTGGAAAGCTGACTCGGGGGCCTTCTGGAAAAGCTTCTCATACGCTGGAATTCTTCAGTCGACGCCGCCGTCCGGATTCAACGATGCGGCGACTGCTTCGCGGGACGACAGCAGGTCGATCACAGCGGCGTGCGTGGACGACCGCGAGCGGAAGCTTCTAGTGGGCGACGATCGGGGCAGCATTCGAGTAGTCAACATCGTCAACGGCACAGTCATGAAGGCACTGGACCCGCATCGCGGCGCCGTGCTGTGGCTCGCCTATGTGCTCCACTCCAAGCGCGTGGTCTCTGTTTCACTCGATGGCGTGCTCCATGTGTGCGACGAGAACAACTCCGTGGGTTACTACGTCCCGTTCGGAGCGTCCAGGCCGCAGTCGGTTGTGCTGCAGTCGCTTCGATTCCTTCCGGATACGGTCTCGGGCGACGACAGCGGCATGGCGGCCAAGTTCGAGGTCGTTCGTGCCACGGGCAACCAGGCGCTGGACTTGCTGGCAGTGCTCATGGCTGGATCACAGCGCGGAGAGAGCTTCGTGCAGCTCTGGAACTTCGCTCTGAGCCACGCGCAAGGCACGTGCGTGGCACCGCGGCGGCAAGATATCACGAGTCTCTGCTTACTCGGGTCTTCACGAGCCGTGGTCGGTGGCACAGCCACGGGTAGCGTCTACCTGTGGTCCACAGCATCAGCGGACAGCACAACCTACCAGTGTCTCGTCGAGTTTGTCGCGGAGACCGAGAAGGAAATTCGGACCGCTCACCAGTCCAACAACGACGACGACGTTGACGACGGCGACAGTGGTCCGGAGCAGACGAGTGGTCCCCCGTCTCTTCCGTCGAGCGGGCAGATCCTCCACGTGCTGACGTTGCCTGTCGGCACGGAGGAAGCTGCGAGCCAGGAGACTTCGACTTTCCTCACGTCTGACGGCGCGGACATGCTGCCGCTGATGTCCAAAGGCGGCAGCATGCGCGAGCGGCTGCAGCGCGAGGCAGAAGAAGGCCTGTACGTCGTAGCGGCGGACGAGAACGGTGTGATCACGACCTGGCACTACACACACGCAGCCGCTAATATTGAACAGACCACCCCACATACGCAGGGCAACGCGTCGGCTCTCTTCCAGCACGAGGAGATGGCCATGGGCTACGAGGCCGTCGCGGCGCTGTACGCGAACGCTCTCAAGCGCAGCGCGCGACTCGCCCTCCGCCAGCGACCGCTGGAACGCAAGGCGATCGCGCGGTGGCGAGCCCATGGGTCGGCCGTGACAACGCTGCAGCACTCGAGCGGAGACCCGCTCGTGCTGCTCTCGTCGTGCGCCTCGGGCAAAGTCAAGGTGTGGACGCTGGAGGGCGAGCTGCTGGGCGTGCTGGACCGCTTCGCTACGCGGCGGGAGCCCGAGCGGCGTCCATGGCGGTTCCCTGTGGACATGGAGCTGCGCGCACTGCGCAAAGAGGCCTTCGCCTCGCAGTTCCTAGACCTCAGCGGAAGCAGCCAGAGCAAGCGGCCGACGGCGCGCATGTCGGTGCTGCAGGAGCGGCTCTCTATGACGCCCGAGGAGATGGCGAGCGAGCGCGCGTCGCTGGCCACGCCGAACAAGCCCACGCGGCGCCGCATCACGACGGTCGTGCAGCCGCGTGACGTGAGCCGCGCCATCCGACACATGGCGCTGGCACAGACCAGCGCCAAGGCCAAGCGAGATGCGTCACCGCGCGCACGGGCGCGGTCCGTCCCCGCCCATTCGCGCGAATCGTCGCTGCGTACGTGGATGCCCAGCGCAGTTGCCGTAGGGAGCGGAAGAAGTGACTGATCTCGTGGTTGCTGTTCCGTACAGACGCCCTTCTGACCGAGCTGGGCAGCATGCGGCCGCCCGCGACCGCCCCAGCATCAGCAGATCCCGGCTCGTCCACCGCCGGCCGACGCCGCTTCTCGATGGTGACGATCGCCGATCTGAAGCACGCACTGCGCCCGCGCTCGCGCCAGAGCGCCGCCAAGGGTCGCTCGCCGGCGACAGTCCACTGCGACCTGGCTCCCGCGGCCTTTGGGGCTCGCCAAGTGGTCGTGGCGGCGTCGGCAACCGACGGGCGGCTGGAGCTCACGGATCTGCAGCAGCCGATCGACGGACGAACGCCGTCGAACCAGGAGAGCGAGTCGCGCCGCAAGCGCGCCGACGGCGTGCTCAGCTACCACGTCAAGCTGGCCCACGCGTGGAACAGCTACGCGCCCTGAACCCTTGCAGCCGCTTTGTATTTAATCCTCGCTCATAATTTTTAGACGTGAGAGGGGGGGGAGGAGAAGACGAGAACTCCACGGGACGCGGATACACGACTCTACTGAACATGAAAGTTTCCACGGACCCAGCGGGTGGGGGTGTCGCGGACGCGCGAGGCAGCCGCGAGATGAAGACGAAGGCGAGGAGATGTGCCGCAGTCGAGGAAGCGCCAGAGTGACCAGTTCCGTTGTGGTCAGCACGAGGGGGGCGAGCAGAATTGCGTGGACGAGTCCACCGTAACGGGGTGCACGGCTGCGGGCACGATCACCGCATGTGCTGCATGACGGCGCGCAGCCCGTACATGAGTCCCGCCTGCTTGCGCGCCTCGGCCACCAGCAGCGTCACATGGCACTTCTCCGACGGGCTCAGCGAGTGGTCGAAGTGCTCGAAGTCGTCCTTGGTCACCTTCCA
>JAADVR010000674.1:0-19179 GCA_023335855.1 Pythium scleroteichum
CAACAACCGTTGGGAGTACTAGTATCCAACAAGTATTGTTGGATGCACCCAAGTGTTTCATACTCCCCAAGGTTCAAACTCCAATGAGATGCCAGTGACGCGGTCCCTCGAAGGCAATTCTTAAGCTTCACTGCATCTCGCTTGCTCATAGCGACAACACAGGCGACCGCCCGCGTTGGAGCATCGACAATGCCTGAGCTCATTGCAGGCAAGGAGGGTTTGAAAATCGCGAGGTTCCTAACATCGGTCTATTGCATCGGATGATCATCACTCATGCGAGTCATGACCGTCCTGTCTACGGATTGACTTGCTGGAATCGCAGTAACGTTGGCCCAACAGGAACGTCGCTCTCGCTAGCGACATCGCGGATGGCAACTGCAGCGCTGGTACTACCTTCGCGGCGAGGAACTGTCACCATACCCCCTTCCCGGGTTCGGTGGAGCAAACGTGATGCGCCAGGAGCTGACCCAAGCGCCGTTGACATCAGACGCGTAGCGGTTGCCACCCTGCAACACTACGTCCTGGATAGATCAGACTGGAAATATGGCTCACTTGGTCGCCTGTCAGCGCCAACGTAGGTCCACAGTCGAGGCCACCACCACCTCGGTTCAGCGCTTGAAGTATCGTCTAATGGTGCGCTCCAGTCGACCAGGCTATTCAATAATGAGAATGGATTGAATGACCAGTATCCACTGATGTCGGAAGCGTTTGCCTGTAGATCCCGTCAGAAAGCTGCTTGGTAATCCTCGCAGATTGGCGTTCACATTGTGGAGCGTTCATGATGGTTATTAGTGGGCTCGCCTGCTTACCCTGGAATTAAAAGACCGTTCTTACAGTCGAACACCTCTCCACCACGGCTGCCATCACCATTGCTGACCAGCGAGACAGACCTACAGGCCCCCACCGTCGCTTTGACAGGTCGACGCATCCGAAGATCACAAGCTCAGATTTGACATGACCACAGTCAAAACGACACGAGGACACGATTGCTTTCCATTGTGCCCATTTCTCTCGCTCTCTCTCTAGTTGTACCTCGGCGTGTACAGCACTTTCTCGAGCATTTCCAAAATGCGCGCCTGCGTCGCCTCAATGTTGGCATTCTGCCGCTCGAGCGCGTCGAGGCGGCGCAGCACCGTAGCCTCAAGCCGGTCCACGCGCGTCTCCAGCGCCGCGGCCTGCGCGACCACGACGCTCGCGACCGACTCACCGCCGTTTGTTCCACTTGCACCGCCGTAGAATGGCCCGTCGCTCTGAGTGTCGTCCTCGAGTCCGCCGACCGCGTCGCGCACGGTGCCATAGTTGTCCAGGTAGTGGCCGAAGCCTTCGCGCAGCAGCTCACGCTTGGTCTCCGGCGCGAGATTCGGACAGTCGCGGATATGTGGCGCGAGGTGCTTGCCCGGCTCGGCGCTCTTGCGCGCAAAGTCGCAGAACTTGCAGCGCACGGCTGGGTGGAAGGTCTTGCCGCCGGGCACGACCTCGAAGGCCTCCCACACGCGCGTGGCGGCGCGCCCGCGCTTCTTGGTGGACACGATCGGAATCGGCAGGGGAGATGACCTAGTGGTTGCACACACAGTTAGGGAGCTCGAGGAAGGAGAGGCGACACGATGGGTCCATGTTGAGCAACGCACATGGTTTTCACGGGAAGGGGGGGTGGGCGAGGAAATATAAGAGATGGCTGGAAACACAGAGAAATGGACGGTGAGGAGTGATGGTAAACCCGAAAGGAAGGAGGAAAAGTCCTAATTGAGTGGTTCTTTTCGGCATCGTGGTCCTATTTTCGGTGGGAGTCAGCAGCCGAAGAAAAGAACCACTTCAACATCCCTCACCACCAGTGGACGTGACGTCGTTCGGACGCGAAGTGGATTATCAAGAGACCCAGAGCGCTAACCCCACGGGCGAAGCGGAGGGTCCTGCAGCGAGAGAATCGCCAGCACCGACCGCCGTGGGAGCATCACGGTGCGCGCGGTCTCGTCAACGGCCTGCGTTGCTAGTTGCCGGTCTCGACGAACACGAACATTGATAGCCGCCATGCAGTCGGGCATCGCCTGCGAGAGTACCAGCACCTGACAAATCGTTCCTGTCAAAACAGCTGGGCGACGTTCTGTTGCTGTCGCGGATGCGAGAGTTGGGTTTCATTATCATACTGAGGGGGCATTGGGCAGCCACCCAACATTCGCGGCTCAGTATTCTCTTTCCACTTCCATAACTGGAGCTCCCTAAGCGCCCAAGTCGCCCACCTCACCCCCAGGAGAGACCACTCCAGTCTCACCGACATGCTTGCCAACGATCTACGTCCGTGGTGGTCTCCCTCAGGTCACCGCGTTGAGGTTTAGATTAGGTCGCTAGGAACGAACGGAGACAGTGGCAGACGAGCTACACGAGATGGCGAAGGCCGTGCGGCCTCGGCCACTGAGGTCATGTCTGAGCCACGATAATCTTCGATTTCGCTGTTGAAGATGGTGGATAGCTACAGCGACGTCACTCGATATAGATGTGATCACTTCACGACAACCACTCCATGTTTATGGCGAGCCTCGTCAAACATCCAGCGACTGGTGCCTTCGGAGGGATGCTTCGACATGGGAGCAAGGCTCAGGGAGCTCAACTGACTACGTGTATTTAGCGAGACTGGTCTCTCGGCAGCCTTGGCGTGGTCCACGTGGGCAAAGTGAGGATCTTAGTGCTTGAGCGCCTCGTCGCGGATCTTGCACGTGAGCGCGTAGGAGCCGACACCGTTGGAGAACGAGCAGCGGATGTCGTGGCTCTGGCCCGTGATCGCGTCCAGGAAGGCCTGGTTCTCGGTCAAGTACATGTCGTCGCCCGGGAACTCGAAGACCGTTTCGTTGTCGGTGCTGCCGATGAGGCAGCGCAGTGTCGGCTTGTCCGAGTAGGGCTCGACGACCGCGATGCGCAGGCCGTCGGCGAGGATCTCGATCGATGCGTCGTAGGCCTCGCCCTGCAGCAGCGCGCCGTGCACGAGGTTGCCCAGCGCGCCGCTCTTAAAGTACCAGTTGGCCACGTGCGCTCGTGGCACGCGGTTCTCCGACGGTATGACGGTCTCGTCGACTGGCACTTTGGCGAGGTAGCCAATGTCGCCCGGCGTGAGACTCGCTTTGACGCTGCGCGCGTAGACCGAGTCGAGATCGACTTCGCCCACGACGAAGCGCGAGAAGTCGGCGAAGTGGGTCGCCTGCTCGACGATCGGGCCGCCGCAGTGGGCCGAGTTCCACCAGAACGGGCTCGGGATCGCCGCGTACGTGCAGTTGTAGCGGCTCGTGAGGCACACGACCTGCTTGCCCTGCAGCAGCTCGCGGATCTTGTCGGCGAACTTGGAGTAGCGGAACATGTACCCGACGCTGACCACGAGCATCTTCTCGGCCGCGACGCGGTCCACTTCCGCCGCGTACTTTTGCACTTCGTCGACGTCCACGTTCGAGAGCGGCTTCTCCACAAACACGTGGGCGCCGGCGCGCAGGCACTGGAGCTCGAGCGGGTACTTGAAGCAGCCGTGGAACGATGGTGGCACGCCGATCCACACGGCCATCGGCTTGGCCTCGGCGAGCATTTTCTCGAGGTCGCCGTAGACCTTGGTGTGGGTCCACTTGTGGCCGGTCTCGGGGCGCGCGCGGCGCTCGGCGACGCGGGCCTCGGCCTTGTCCGTGAGCGGATCCACGACCGCGACGATGTCGACGCCGAGCTTCTCGAGCCGCGAGGCGTGGTCCCACGGACCTTCGGCGCCACCAAAGTTGACGGCGCCGGCACCGACGAGAGCGACGCGGATGGGGGCGATCATGACCGTTGAGCGAGAGCGAGGAAGAGGAGAAGAGACGCGCGAGCTTGAAGCGAAATTTGCAAAGTGAGACTCGCCAGTACGTCGTGACGAGACGTTCTGAGCTTTTGGGAGCCGAGTCTCTCAGACTTGGTATCGCAACGTGGAGGTCGCGCTCATCTCCCTTGAAGTTGAACGGATCTTCTTGGGCAAGCCCCAGACTTTGCCGAGGGGACCACGCAACGGGCATCAATACTCACAGGACATGGAGGCTGCACAGGAGAGGGACGAGGCTGATTGTCAAATCGCTGTTAAACCTCATCAAGTGCACTCTCTTCTTTGGGAACGAAGGGATCTTCATGGCAGCGACCATCTCATCGCGTTTAGATGCGGTCTGCCGACTGTACGCAGCCATCGAGAATGACAACCACACGGCCCTCGAGCGAGAGCAGCTGTGGACGCAGGTGGTGACTTCCAGCCTCATGCAAAGCCCGCTGCGAAGGAACCACCCGCAGATCCACTGGTTCACACGCGGGCTGCGCAAGTTCCACGTGCACGTTCTCGTCAACTTGCAGAAAGTGCGAAGCAAGACGGTGGTCGGCGCCGTACGGCATTTGGTCTGCAAGACACGTCCGCCAGGTGCAGCTGCCATGGTTTTTGGGCTCGATATCTCGAGTAGTGACCTGGCGCTCACTGTGGAGAACATCGACACGCTCGGTGCGCTGCTGACGACGTCGTCGATCCCTTCGCAACGACTCGTTCAGCTGCAGCCATTGATGAGACTCGACATGAGTGGCAGACGGCTGCGCGCGCCGCTGATGACAGCACTGGAGCGGTTCCTGGGGCGTGTTGAAGTCGCAGATCTCCGTCTCTCCAACATCGCCCCGATGAGACCAGACCACGCGACCGTGGGCCCGTTTCGATCGCTCATCCACAGCATCCTGTGCCCACCCGGCGGAGGCAGAGACCAAACTCCGCTGAGTTTATGGATCTGCAACCCTTTCGCTACGGAGCACTGGCGTGCGTTGGTCGATGCACTCAACCACAGGACAAGGCGGCTGCGGGGGCTGTCTATCGCATCTCACCCACGGCTCTGGACCTACATCAAGTGGATTGTTCGTACCATGTTCACACTCGAGGAGCCCCGTGACAGCGACGACCTATTCGAACTCACATTGGAACCGACCATCTCCTTGTTCGACCGCTATTTCCTTGGAGGCATGCGAGCGATGATGTTTGAGCCGTACGAGCAAGCCGTGTTACAAGCTCTAAAGGACGGCCACGATGTGTGCGGCCGCTTCGAGCCCAGGGCAAGATCAAGAGACCAACTCGACACTTGGTCTTGCCGCGCAACACAGCCACTGGATCCGGAGAAGACTTACGCAATAGATGGAGTCGCGGGTGGCCATGCCTGGCATGAACTTCGATCCTTCCACCTCCATGATGAGTCAGATACTCCGTGGTGGCGATGGAATCGCTCACAGCTCTCCTGTCCGACGGCAAAGCCTTCCACAAAGAATTGTACCCACGTTTCCATTCCCTGACGATTCTCGGGCTTCATGACATTGGGCTTCTCCAGATCATACTCGAGAATTCATCCCCACGAAGCCTTTCGACGTTCTGTCGACTGCTTTCCCCTGGCACAACATACCACGGTTCGAGGTTGGCCCCGATATTACGAGGCTGCGTCAATTTGTCCGAGTTGATGGTGCATTATCTCTCCGAATCCAATTCACTTTGGCCGTTGCTACGCGACGGTCCACTGCATCAGCTTCAGCTGCTCGATCTGCGAGGTGATTACAGAGGTGGCGGTCTATTATATGCTCTGCTATTACTCACGGTAGCGAAATTCTCACAGTCGCTGGTGTGTCTAGGTATGGTTCGACAGATCGTGGCGCTGTCGCGAAAGACCCCGGATTTGCGACTTGAATATCTGGTGTTGTCATTCGAGCGGGGCGACTTGTGGCAGGACTTTATTGAGCTTTTGCAAGTAAACAAGATACTCAAGACCATCGTGGTCGAGGTTAATGGCCACGAACACGTCAAGAGGGCAATCGACGAGTGGGAAAAGATCCCGATACTCGGTCGGCGGCCGCCGATGAGGTCAATACTCGCCTTCTTCTCGCTACGGTACCAGTGCGCTATGTTCTGTGGGCTGGATATCCCGCTCGTGTCGCTAATCATCCACTACGCATCCGATCGGAGACATTTCCATTGGATCGATGAAGAGGACGATTAGAACCGCCAAAGAGTATTCTATTGAGGAATCCAGATTGGTTGAAAGCCGTCTCATGATCGTTAACACCACAACTCTCTGCTGCCTCTAGCATCGACGTCTCCGACGTACCAGCAGAGCAGACGCGTCGTGGCTGCTCAGAACAAATGTGGCAAATCTAGGGTACCAAAGCTCGACCAGGCAATCATGGCCACTATCCCACTCGTAGGTGGTGTGTGAGCTCGGGAGAATCCAGCCTGACTGGGATTGTGGGGTGACATGGCGTTGATGTTTGTCCGACAAACACTGCGGGAGACGGAAGCTATATCGATGGAATTGAATCGTTCTCTACCACACGCTACCACGTGGATACAGGGCGAGATCGCTCCGGACAATGCCATGGACCGACTCCGCTCAAATCAAATCCATAGTCGTTCGGTTCGGACGGTTGCTGACGGTTCCTGCGTCCTGCTGAACGAGGGTCACTCCAGATCATCCAGTTAAAATGTGATGTGTAATTCCTAATCGGTCTGACAACCAGTGACTCTATGAGACTCGCCATTGCAAGAGAACTGCCGCGACGACCAAAAGCGACAATGACCCGCGGCACCAACGACCTGAACGGCGCCGTTTGCACGAACTCCCGCTCTATGGACGCCAAAACAGCGACAGACTGGGTTCCCATCGACTTGGATCCTGCCGCAGCGGAGCCTACGACGATCGAGTCTGTCTACGTCGTCGTGCCGCCAATTGAGCCGCGACTCACGCGTCGTTGGATGCTTCTTGTCGACAACAAAGATGAAGTGCTCGCCCCCGTCACGAACGTTCTACTCCCTTTAAACGTAATCGTCGACGACCTCAAACAAGCGCTTTGCGATCGAGGGATGTCACGAGTGGACGCTATGTATGCTTGCCAGACAGAGTTTGACTCGAGGAACGCGATGCCTCTGGCGGCAGGTCTCGCGGGCCACGGTCGTTTTGGCACGCTTCCATTGATTGTGGTGTTGTCGAGGGACCCACTTGCAAAGGAAGACCGTCATTTCATGGTCACAGACAGTAATTTCCGGTCGTGTTTCCCATCGATTACTCTCCCATTAGCCGAGAACGAGAGCATGGAAGCTGTCGCTGAAGGAATCGCACTCCACTTGAACCAAGGTGGGCTCCAGAGCGCCACAGGAAACGACCTTGCTGTGTATTCCGAACGAGACGAAGTGATGAAGCCTATCGGTCAAGACGACATCTCCACGGAAACTGACTGGGAAGAGATCTCGCGCTGCGAGGCGGGCGTGATCGGGCGCCATGGACTGGATTCGATTAATCCTCTTCTGGTAGTTGTGCCAACGGAGCTAACGAAGGCCAAGCGGTGGATCCGCGCAATTCTAGCCCACGAAGGAGAGCGACACGTCGAAACCTAGGTTTCTATGGCCGACAATGCGACGCTGGCGGATGTCGTCTCGCAATGGAAATTGTCAGCATCCGAGCGGTGGGACGATGGACTTCGTGTGTCCGCCAATCTGGATCAAGCGTCGTGACCCATAATCATGAAATCGTAGCAATCTCATTCGGTTAAAAATTTCTCACGTGCTGTCATTACGCGCATCAAATTACTTTGGAGATTAAAGCGGTGGGACCACTGAATGGCTGCCCAGCTTTGGGCGACACGTGCTGTTTCACTGCTCAGGTCGACCTCATTTACTATGAAAAATATCTCCTCGGAATTGACAAAACCGACGACCTATTCATACTAATGATTCTCCGATATGTTCATTTCAGCTGGAAGGCTCCGATTGCGGTCCTTTTTTCCGTTGACCCATGATGCGGTCACAGAGTCGCAATCTTGGGACTTGGTCAGCAACATCGTTTTGACGGCGCATCTCCCTTGTTTTATCCACAACTGATCTGAGGATGAGATTCATGATTGCCCGCCCTACTACTGTAGTATTCTGGATGATACGGTTCCGGATTCCGTGACCCAAAATCGAAAACACTGATGATGAGGACAGTAGCCCGCTCGCTGTTGGTTGTAGAATTGCATCGGCTCCAGGCGGCTAAAGCCAACGACTGATCTAACCTGAGCGTTGTCAGCGATAGCGCACTCATCATTCACCAGCTCGGCGCCTAAGAATCAGCGGCTCCTTTGATGTATCAGCAGGCTCGCCAGTTTGCTGGCGAGCTGGGCGTCCAACAGTGGAGTCGCCACCTCCGAGCTCACAACAGCCATGCCAACCTTGCGATGGACAGCCTCCACTCGAGCGCCGTCCAGCACCCCACCAGGAAACCCGGTCATTCCGATCTGTCCCGGCTCGTCATTTCTTATCTACACCCTTGGCTTCTCCGCCGAGTTGATCCATAGTAAATCGTGCAAATGACACGGGGCCCCAGCTATAGACTTCACCTTCATCCTCATCAGAATTATCGGCGTTGCCGTTCACCTACTTATTTTTTTCTCTTAGTCGAAAAATACAAACTCGTACGTTTTCGTCCTGTCACCATCCCACTCCCTTGTTAGTCGAATGTTCAGCTGCCTTTTGCTGATCTCGTCCTGGCTATGGTTGATGCGCGGAAGTCGATTGTGGGCGTATGTCAACAAGCCGTAACCAATATTGTGGGTGAGAAAGTGAGAGAGGGGCCATCGGCTCACCGTCAATGAGTGCCGTGCAGACGGTAAGAACAAGATCGCACCAGTGGCGATTGGAGTTTGGGACTGGGAAGAAGAATCGGTGAGCAAAGCGTTCACTGCTGTTGTTGTCATTCTGCAGTCAGCCACTGTGCACCCAAGTCTCACAAGCCCACCAGGAGAAGCCATGGCATCTGCTCGGCCGCACGTCGACTTGGCCGAGCGGCTGTCGTATCACTCGTCGACAGTCAACAAGAACCTGGAGGAAGGCTACGTCGGCGCCAAGACTCCTGTTGAAGACCTTGAAGGCGGTGCTCTCCGAGCCGGCGGCCGTCCGTCGCTCTGGACCCGCGACTACATCGGCGTCGCCATCCAGTACGTCGGCGTGGGAGTCATCTACGGCACGCTTCCGTACACGGTCTACCCGGTGCTGCAGCAGTATCTCAAGATGGAGGGCACTCAAATCGTCTCGGCGGACGTGCTTCTCGTTCTGCCGTGGTCTTTCAAGGTATTCTACGGCATCCTCACGGACTGCTTCCCGATCTTTGGCTATCGCCGTCGCCCTTTCATGATCATCGGATGGACGTTGTGCGCCGCCATGCTTCTCACGATGGCCTGCCCGAAGATTGGACGGCCGTACTATCTCGACCTCGCGCTAAAGACCAAGAAGCCCTCAGCGTACACGGACGCCGACTGGCTCAACATCAACCTGGATGCCCCTGATCGAGGTGGCAAGTTCATCGTGCCGATGATGCTTGCAGCTGTTGGCTACGTCGGAGCGGACGTCGCAGCCGATGGGATGGTCGTCGAGCTCGCCCAGCGCGAGCCCGAGGCGGTGCGAGGCACGATCCAGACCATGACCTACTTGGTGCGCGAGGTCTTCCTGGTCATCTCCCAGTGTCTGATCGGCTTCTTCATGAACGGCAAGGAGTACGGTGGCGACTTCTCCTTCTCGCTCACGTCCCCGCAGCTCATGGCGATCCTCGTGGCCGTCTGCATCGTGGTGGTCCCGTGTACGTGGTAGTTCTTTGCCAAAGAAGAGAAGCATCCGGGCGTGGACGCCAGGGGCTACCTCGCCGACTTCTGGGACTTGCTTCAGTCGTGTGCGATGTACCAGGTTATCGCGTACCGCTTCTTCTCGGGCGTGTTCGAGAAGCTCTCGACTGTCGCGGGCTCGCCGATCCAGCAGCGCTGGGCCAAGGCGGAGCCCATCAACGTCACTGTCGCCTCGGTCATTGGCTCGTCCACCTTCCTGTTGGCGCTCTACTTCACAATGAAGCGCGGCCTCCACTGGAACTGGCGGTGGATGCACACCATCATGCTCGTCAGCAGCATCTCGATCGACGGTGTTTATGACCATCTGGGACGTCGTGCGCAGCCAGTGGTTCTGGCTCGGCCCCCTGATTCTCGAAAACATTCCCGACGGAATCGGCTTCATCATCGCCACGTACGTGGTCGTCGAGCTCGCCGGCGAAGGTAACGAAGGCGCGGTCTACGGACTGCTCACGACCGTGTCCAACTTGTCCGGAACGTTCTCCAAGACCATCACCAAGAACATCAACGCGAACTTTAGAGTCACGAACGCCGACATCGCCGAGGACACGCGCGAGGTGTGGTGGGACGTCACCTACGTGAATCTCATCGCGTACTGCTCCAAGTTTGTCGGGCTTCTCTTCTTGCCCTTGCTGCCACCGCAGAAGAAGGAAACGCAGGAACTCAAGGCCACTGGCGGCAAGAGCAAGCTGATCGACGCAGTCACGGTCTTCTACCTCGTGTTTGTGCTCTCCTGGTCGGTGACGACCAACATCTTGTCGATCTACCCGAGCACCAAGTGCCTCAAGATCGTCGGCGGCAAAGGCTGCAAGAAGTAGACTGGCGACTGGAACAAGTTTGGCTGTGATGTGTGATTACATTTGGATTGAGAAAGGGAAAGCTTGGAGTGGATCGAGCTCGGAGCGCTAGTAGAGTGCTACGAAGCTCTTGTAACCGCTCTTAATACGACGAGCTACGCCGCAGTATTATCGTTTGTTTGAATCAAGTTAATCCTCGTAGCTGGTCCAATTCACGTGTGTCGCCATTCGTTTCGATGCAAACTCGAAAATGCGCTGGAAGACCAGCGGGTCCGCCTGGCGTAAGCTCGCGCGATGGTCGAGCAACGACAAGATCGCCAGTCGTGCTCGCAGCGGGAGCGGCTTGATCGTGTTCAGCTCTCGATTGACCTGATCGACGAGGCGAAGGATTCTCATAGCATTGGCCGTTCACACGTCCACCACAACAAGTGATTCATTGAGCTCGAGAAGTTGCAAAAGGCCTTCCTGGTCTTCGTCCGCACCAGGCACGGGCAACCGCAGGTGCTGTAGGGAGACACACGAGGTCGCTCGGAACAGATCTGCGAACTGTCTTGTGACACCTCGGGTTTGACGAGATCGAAGCAAGTCAAGCGTGCGGAGATGCTGCAGTCGTCCGGCTTGGATCAGCGCACCAATGTTCTCCGGGGCCTCGAGGTTATACGCCACTAGCTTGGTGAGCAGTGGGCAACTGCCTAGCAGTGTCGCTTGCGATGCGGCGTCCAGCTTCAGATCAGGAATAACCAGTTGACGAAGAGGTGGCACCACGAGCGCCAAGCACGCAGGAGGCGTGGACTCGCCGCCTAGCGTCAATGTATTGAATCGAGGCGTCCAGTGGAACACACCGTCGCCGATGTAGAGCGTTGTGATAGAGGTCAGTGGAGCGCCCAGCTTGAGTGAGGTGTTTTCCTTCGTCAACGTCAACCCTCCAGATTTGCTGATCTCGGTCACGGAATAGATCGTCGAAGTGTCTAGTTTACGGCCATCAGATAGCTTCGTTGGGATCGCGTTCACGCGGCAACGCACCGGGACGCCACCCTTTAGTGCCTGTCGAATGGCCTTCTCAAATGGCAGTAACATTGCTTGTAACTCAGCACTAAAGCCCTTGAAGATCTCCTCGTTCGCGCCAACAAGTTTCAGCTCGTAAATGTCACCGCTCTGTGCGTACTCTCGCGTTGAGAACATAATCCTGGCTAGCCACGTCCCATACCTTGCAGTCTCCATCGGAACCATGAGCTGAAGCTTGCGTAGTCGAGGTATACTTTCTTCGAGTGCTTTGGAGAGAGCCTTCAGATAAGCTGTCTCCAGTGATGCACAGGCCCACGGGAACCGTCCTGTGGACGTCATTCGCGGGCGAAACAAGCGCCCTAGTGACCCGAAGGCCAGAGGCACTGATCCACCGGCTTTCTTAGGCAAGACGTGGTCGAGATGGAGATCGCCGACGGTAATTGACGCGACGAGGCGTTCAAGGGCTGCCAGATCAGAAGCGAACAGCCGTCTGCCGCTCATTTTCAGTCGGTGAAGAAGCCCGCGAGCAACGGATGACGTCGCCGGAGATGATTCACACTGAAGCAACAGCCGCAGGGCTTCAAAATCAACACTGTCTTGATATGTCGGAGCCAGCACGAGGCTCAGGACCAAAGGATTAACGCCAGCGTCACGTCGCATTGAAACAAACGTCTCTAGCGCGTGGAGAACGGTCGAGAAGGCTACATCCGTGCCGTTAACGATGATTGCGACTCTGGAGTGAGCGAGGTGGTGTTTGAACCACCAGACCGTGTGGTGGTCTGGGCTAAGAGGGCTCTCCATCACGCGGGAGGTGAGTATAGACGTCCACGAGTCCTCTCGGTCTGTGAGCGAGTTGGCGTCGGTTTCGATGGTCTGGTACAGTCGGCAGAATACAGCCACCACTGACGTGATAGCCGCTGTGTTGTGGCTGGGGATGTGGCGCAGCGACAGCTCCAGTCGAGGCACCGATGGCGCGAGGGTGTCGTCGACGTGGACGCGCAGCAGCCCGCACATACTCTCATCGTATGGAGCGAGCCGTTCCGTGGCTGCAGCCGAGCTGTATGTTCTTCTCATGGAGATCAGCAACTTGCTGTGCTATCCAAACTGGATTACGATACAGCTTGAGGAAGCGAACCCAAGGACATTGTCAACCCACCGTTCGCCCTGATTTATTAGTATGGCTTAGGGTGATGATGTTGAAGTGATTTCCCTCTCAACAACACATATCTACCTCTGTTAACGGATAATTAGTCGTTCCTTGTTTCCATGCAGTGAAACAGGTGCCCGCCAACATGGCCACCGAGAATGGCGTCGACTGGAAGCCCCTCGACGACGCGCTGGCGCGGCTGCTGAGCGTGCGCGTCGACGAGCGACAGGGCGTGAGTGGCTCGTCGGCGTCGGCGCCCTGGCTCGTGGCGCATCTGCACGTTGTCAAGGGCGGCGGCGACGCCAAGATCCAGGGCGTTCTCGAGGCCATTGCGGCGCTCGTCTCGGCGATCGAAGGGTGCGGACGCTCTCCTCTGACCAAGACCGCGATGTGGACGCGCGTGCTGACGTCGTGCATGATGGCGCTGCCGCTGCGTGTGGACGACGCGACGGTCTGGCGGTTTACGCGCCAGCATGAGCGGTCTGGCAGTGTACGTGTGCTACTGGACTGGACGGGCGTGAAGATCGAGAAGGTGCTGGCGTCGTTGGGGAAGTTTTTGGGTACTGAACGCATAGCGGGGACACTGAAGATGGCTGTGGGGCTTCGGTTGGCGAGATGTCGGGTCTCTGCTGAGAGTATTGCAGCTTTGGACGGTCTGCTCGTGGATCTCACGGCCGCTGGATCGTCGCGTCTCGTGTCGGGAAAGCTCGTTCAACTAGACTTGAGCGACAACGGACTCCCACCGGAGGCACTGGAGGCTGTGGCGACGCTGCTTCGTCACCATGAAGTCGAAGAACTGCGTCTAGAGAACGCATTTTATCGCGCAGCCGACGCGAGATCCGTCGCAGCCAACCGTTCGCTTCTTGAAAGCGCCTTTTCGCGTGGCGACACCGGTTCTCCGATCGAGCTATCGCTTGCGTCCAACTCGCTTGACGCGCGATACTATGAGGTCATATCGAGCGCGCTACAGTCTGCGACGCGGCCGATACGACGACTCTCGCTTGCGAGGACGATGGTGTCGACGATCAACAACCACGACCGCGAAGATTGTTGGGGCCACCTCGCATCGATCTTGTTCTCGCGTTCTCTATTGCCAGGGTTGTCTGTGCCGCAAGATTGTGAGCTTGATCTATCGGGCAATGCGCTTTTTGATCGAGATCACGCGAGTTTCCAGCGCGGCTTGGCAGTCTTTCTGAGTGATATTCAGGGTTTGATCCACTACGCACGAGCGAATAATCAGCAAGTATGGTGTCGAGTCGCTCCAGCTGCCCAGGCTCTAAATGCCCCAGACCGTCGAGCTCACATGACAGTTCCGCTGAGTCCAAGTAGAATTTTTGGCGTTGAAGATGTCACAGACGACGGATGGGTGCTGCTTTTGCTACCGCCAGAGGCAACGACCACTAAAACGCATCGTTTCCTGCCGGTTGAATCTGTGTCCGAGATTGGTGTCGACGAAAACGTTCTTCTACGGCTTCATCAACGGTTCAACAGTATCACGCTCGACGATTTGCGGACGACAGCAGGACTGGTCGACCCAGCCAGTGATGCTGTCCCGCTTTTCCTCGCGTCTGTCGGTCCAGGGCTGAAAAGGCTGTCGATACAGCGCTACGGGTCTATCAACGAGCACGACGAATTGATTGCACGTAGTTGCCCCCGGCTGACTCACCTCGATCTGCATGGAAGCCGTCTTCTCTATGGTGGCCGACTGTGGGGGTCGATGCAATATTCGTGGCTGAGTGAACTGCAATCACTGAATCTTGGCGCTACCCCTGTCGGTGCTTTGGCTGTTCATCTGCTTTCGGCTTATGTACGAAGTGCAACAGGTGCCCAGCTCCGGCACGTTGTACTTGCCCAATCATCAATCGGGTTCGAGGGATTATCTGTTGTTGCTGAACTCCTCCGAACCAACACAACTCTCGAGATTGTGGAGCTGGATCGCACGACCGAAGGAGACGGTGCTAGATACGCTCAACTGCGGCAGCAAATGCGTGACGAGTTCGACTACAGACAGATTGGTTCCAAGTCGCTTCCTGTGGCTTCACGACTTGCGTTCGTGTGGACTGTTGCCACGCTACGTGACCGTATTGAAGGTTTACATGCAATGGATGGACCTATCATCGCGCTTGTGTTCGAGTTTGCCGCGGAAAGAATCTCGAGACATCTCCTCTGGCCTTGACTGAAACACTTGATGAATCGGTGTGACGGTGCCAATGGTGCGCGCATTGGCCTCTCAGGGGTGTTATCGAGTACTTCTGCTACGTACGGTAGAACTTGTATGACGAGAATGAAAGCGACGCGATATCAGATCATTGAAGATCCGGGGCTTCGCCCCACAGACGGTTTCGACTCGAAAAACATCACGCGCCTCACAGATAAAAATACGTTCCGTTGTTCGTTAGTTACTTTACGATTTCAAGCCATTTGACGCAGTTTTTTATGCGGGTGCAAACGCGAGTGTGTTGAGCTTGAGGATGTGGAGCGTGATCTGCTCGAATACCTCGCGATGGCCGCGGCGGTTGTAGTGGAGTCCGTCTTCAAGCACGAGTGGGAAGTCGGTCGTGTTTGCGTATCGCTCGGTGAAAAAGGTGTAGATATCAAGCAGTGAGACGTTGTCGTCCGCCATATCGGCAGCAATCTCGCGGCAGGCGTCAGCGTACAGCCCAGCCTGCTCTAGCGATCGATCGATTGGGTCGTACGTCTGGTTACGCTGGATGAGCAGCTCCCTTCGGGTCTCGTTATCGATGATCGACGGTGTGATCAGCAGTAGCGTGGCCTGTGGCACGAGCTTCCGCAGCTTGTTCAGGATCGAGACCATATTCGTCTTAAACTCGTCCAGCGGCACGTGGGCACTCTGGTAATTGCCTCCGACAATCGCAGCGTCGTTGTTACCAAGCCACACGGCGATGAGCTTTGGTGCCGGCGACGCCGTGAGCTCGTCCGTGATCTCCGGCAGCGTGTAGTCGAGCGTCGAGATCGTGTTATAGCCCGAGCGGCCGTGGTTGATCACCTCGATCGTGTCGTTAAACGTCGTCTGCAGCAGGTCCGTGAAGCCATCGGTTGCGTACGCCAGCTCCGTGATCGAGTCGCCGACGAACACGTATCGCGACCGCGTTCCTGGTGACGGTGACGGAGAGGGCGACGTCGTGTCGCTCGCGCCGGTCGTGGCCTTGTTGTACGTCTCCGCCGACTCATTCGACGAGGAATTCGACGACCGCCGCGCTTCCCATCCGATCGCGAAGCCCACGCCGAGACTCGCACACACGACGAGCAGCGCGCCGACCACGAGGCGCCAGCGTCGGCCAGAGCGGGGCATAGTCGAAGGGTCATCACCGTGCAGCTCGTAGGTGGAGCGGTCGCTGGCGGCGGTGGGCAGTCCCATGGCGATCTGTGGAAATCAGGAAGTGACGGTGGCCATGGTAGCTATCTCGAGCTCTGTTCCTGGTGTGTTTGTCGAAGCCGGATGAACGGTCTCCGGTATTGTGTACAGTATTTGTGTGTGACCTGCGACACTTGGAAGAGTCGGCTGATCGCTTGCAGAATCGACCCTTTGAGAGAAACGGAACAGTCCATTACCAAATAGATCAGTTTATTGAAGGGTACCATTTAAAACAGTTACTGATACGCAATTAATCTCGTATTGTAAGATATGATAATTAAACTAACAGTGGTTATAAAAGCTGAAAACTGCTAAATGATAGTAAAAAGTGGACCTGCGCACCATTGGTGCGAAAAAAAAAAGAACACCAGAGTCGGGTGATCACGTTCGACGCCAACGTCGCCGCAACTGCCGTGCGACTCCTATTCTCTTGCCCGGCCGCTCATCCGCGGAGTGCGTTGAGCAACCCAATCGAGCAACACGTTGATCAACATTTTCGAAAGATAAAAGGTTGGGTCATGTAAAATACGATGACCAAGTTTTGGGTGGCCACACAAATCTGGAGACGTATTTAAGCGTGTGCGCACTTTAGATATTCCTCAAATCCGTACTTTGTTGGCCGCGCGCAAATCTGATGGCACGGGGGCGAACGCGGGGCAAGCCATGCCCAAGCGGAAGATGGCGGCGATGCAGCGCGTCGAAGAAGGCTGCAGCTCCGAATTCATCTCGAGCTCAGATTCGGAAGCGTCCGACTCCTCCTGGCTCTCTCGTCCACCAGCACCATCAGCGCAATTACGGGCACGCCGAAACAACTTGGGGAAGACAGATTTTCCGCTCACTACAACGAAACCTCGTAGCAAGAAAAAGCTTCGGCACGGTCGAATTATCAGGTCATCGAACGAGTCTTCAAATGAATCATCAGAGGAATCGATCAGTTGCTCTTCGTCAAGCTCACAGCGATCAACACAGCGAAACCCGCCGTCTGAATCGGATGACAGTGCCCGGCAAACCTCAAATCCGATGTCGATGGATCACCTGCTGTGGTCAAAGACTAAACGTAAGCGCGCCACCAGTATGGACACTGACAGCGACGAAGACGCCCCATTGGATCGGGATGAAGGCGACGACGACAACGATCATGATAGTGAAGAAGATGACGAAGATACGCGTCAACAGGAGCGGCAATCGTTCCGCCCAAAAATGGTCACCAGAGCAGGTAGAAGCAACTACGTTGAAAAAAGTCGAGGGAGTAGCGGGGACGACAAGAATGAGGACAGCGCCGCCCAAGATGTCGACAGCCACTCTTCAATTCGTAGTCGCCGAGCCACGGTAGGTTGGCTTGGCACATCCTGTTGCTCGTGTCACTCGTGTTGCTAAGCATCTAATTCGCTCAATTACAGAATCCCAAGTGAAAGAAACAATCGTCAAGCAAAACCACGGATTCTCAAAAGCAATGTACAACCTGCATCCATGTTTTCAACTATCTGTTGACTCACTAAGTGTTATGTAGCTGAGATGCGGTGGAGTAAGACATACAAGTCGCGTCAAGCCATGCTTGCTGCCCATGGACAAATTTCGAATCGGAAACCGCTGGTTAAACCTCTCACGTTTGCATCATGGGATGATGCAGTCCAACCATTACGGAGTATTCCAAGGCGAATTATGTCAACTTGCAAGGACGATCCTCTGAATTTGCGGCCAGAAGCAACACCAAGAAAACTGAGTACGTTTCGCCTACAATAGTCTCTCTGCAATTACTGATCCAATGCTTTCACCGAAAATCGCTGACAGTGACGAGTTAAGAATCCCTGAAGACGAGTTTGAATATGCCGAGATCAAGTACATATGTACACACTTTGGTGACGTGGCGACGAAACTGATTTTCTCTTCACATGTAGGTATCAGTGCATAATCACCTGACGTCACCAATCATCTACAATGCGATGCGGCGACGAGACACTGTCAATGATGAGGATCTTTTTGGTGCAGACGTCATATCATCTATCGACGCAGCGATGCAAATGAACGTGAAAGTGAAAGACGCCGCTACGTATACTAGCTTTCGATCAGGTGAGCCATCCTACCTGAGAGCAATGATGTTTTTTCTAATGAAATGCCCAGGAATCACGGTGAGGCCGCAATTGATGCGTAACTTTTGCGTCGCGTCTTGGCGGTGCAAACGCTGAGGACAGATTCAAAGGTCTGGTGGCGGAATGCGAGGCTGCCGGGTTCAACATCTGTCAGCTAAAGGACCAAACAGGCATGACTGTTGGATTCATTGTTCAATCGCCTGAACAAGAGGAGATATACAAGTTGTACCCTGAAACTTCGTGCATGGATTGGACGTACAATACGAACAATCGTGGCTACCACCTAGGTAAGTTCATCATCTGCGAAAGTTTAATCACCACCGTACGACCAATTTGTGTACGCCGTAGGAGCGATCGTCTAACTGGACCCACAGGCCGCGGGATCTCCGTCTGCGAGTTTCTGTCTTTGACTGAACGAAAAGTAGTGTTGCAGGCGATCTTGGAGTTCTTCAAGGAAAACAATCCTGCCTGCGCAGCACTTGAGGCATTTATAATCGACAAAGATTTCGCTGAGATTGGTGCGATCAAGGCTGTCTTCGAAGGTGCCATGGTGTGTGGCTTGTGGCTGTAAGCTGTAAGCTGAATTATCGTTCTTGCTCAACCTAACTTCTTTTGGGCAGGTATTCTTGTGCCAGTATCATGCGTTGGAGGCCGTGCGACGTGCTGTGGCGGGATCTCAGTACGGCATGTCTCCCAGCAAACGCGAGGAATCGAACGGCTCTTCAAGGAGCTGATGCGTGCGCGCCAAGAGAATCACTTCGCCATGGTGCGCGGGGAATTTCAGGTCTACGCAGGCCGAGTGAGCAGGCCGTTCCTCAAATATTTTACCAAACATTGGCTGGAGATCTACCTGAGTTGGAGTAACGTCGGCACGAATAGTGGTGTCCCAGAGTTTCTTCACACGATTGCTCACTGTGTCTCCGACTATGTGTTGAAGAAACTGAACAGGCAGAGGCGTCTATTTGACTCCCGGAAAGATGACTGGTCCGTCTGTGAAATGCCATCTGTGCGGGTCCGACCGACGAACGACAACAACATCAAACGCGATCGGCGACGTAACAGTGAGTCACGAGGAAATACGGGAGCGGGTATTTTCGGTCCAGACGCACA
>JAADVR010000675.1:0-19150 GCA_023335855.1 Pythium scleroteichum
ATTGCGGCATAGGTACGCAAAATCAAGCACCTACTAGATTAGGAGATACGCCATAGACTAGGTGCGGTCTTTTTTGCCAAAGTTCGGTATGATTCCGCTCAGTATTTCGGTCACGGAGGTTCAGAACAACACATTCCCCCTCGAATCTTCGCCTCTGATTCTTTCTTCCATTACACGGGTTATGCGCTATAAAAGATTTGAGGGTCACTGACCTCCCGCCCTCTGAGTTTTCCAACTCAGACATCTGAATATCGGACAGTCCGAAAACGGCATGTATCTACGGTACTACCCCCCACAAATCGAGGATGCGCGGAATATCGAATATTGAATCAGTTCAGAATACCGCTTTGACCAGACAGGACAGAACACAAGCTTCTTACTTGAAGGGTGGATCATTTCATAGAGGACATCTCATAAGCTGGGTACCCCAGCCACTCGTCTGTCTGTCTGTGGAGCAGGTGCTGCGAGCCACAGCAGCTGCACGAACCTCACGCCGTCGCCACGACCAAGTGGCGCGCAGAGGGAGTCTCGGCGATGGCTCTCTCTTTGCATAGAATTCCCCGTCCTCAGCGTAAACATTAATTCGAAGTGCATAGAGGGGACATCCGTTTTCAATCCCTATACACATACTCAAATACTTAAATCAAGCCAGTCGAAAATAATATCTACATCTTTACGGGTAGGATCGAGTGACAGAGGTTGCGATTTGCAGTCTGCTCCGGCAGATGCCTCGAGTCCACAGTGTTCGTACACGCCAAACTGGCTGCGCGGTCTCTGGTCCACTGCCTCGGCGATGTTCTTGCCAGCTTCTCTGGTCTGTAAGGGAGCGACACCAGTTGTCTGCACCCAGTTCTCCGACGAGCGAGAGGCAGAGAGCAAGCACTGGCCGCTCTCGTTCGCGTGGGCCATGCGGTGGGCCACGTCGCACGCCATGGACGACTGGCTCGCGGGCCGTGTCGAGTGCAGCGAGGGCAAGCGTGTGGGTGGGAAGCGAATTGCCTCAGTGCTCAACTAGAGTTGAGGAGCGCTGGGCAATCGATTCCTCCCCCACGCAGTCGACGGTCCCACGACAGGCCCATGAGTGGCCCTTCGATCACCACATATCTACGCGAGCAACACCAAACCGAAGGTACAGTGCTTCCAAGGGCGTGGTGGTTAGGAAGTTGATATTAAGCACTAGTCGGGCTTCGACTAGCACAGAGGACTCTACCAGACTCGACAGAACTCTGGTAATTAAGCCAGGGCGGCCGTGATGGCCGTCACGAGCAGTAGCGTGGCGCTCACGCCGAGCGAGCCGGCGTCGTTCGTACCAGCCGTCTGCGTCTGCGGCGGCGTGCTGTCGCTGCTGGTGTTGGAGGTCGCCGGCGGCAGTGTCGTGGGGTACTTGGTCGCGGTCGTGCGGCCGCAGGTGGGCACGACGGCTGAGCACGCGAGGGTCTCCACTGTTGATGAGCACACGACAACAAAATTAGCCCCATGGGAAGCGAAGATGGAGGAGGGATGACGTACCCTTGGGCGTTGGCGGGATCGTAGACGAGACGTTGGCCGCCGGGCACTTGAGCGCCGCATCGCTGCGCGAGGGCTTGTAGTCGTCGATCGTGAGCGTCGAGTCCTTGGTCGTCGTGTACGCCTTCTTGAGGTTCTCGAACTCCGGGTACGGCGTGAACTCGCACGGCACCGTGTCGTGGTCGCAGTCCTCCGGCAGGAAGTAGCCGATGCCAAACTTGCCCGGATCCTTCTCCTTGGTGAGCTCTGTCCACAACAGCCCTGTGAGCCAGTCTTCCAACCGTCAACGAACGGCCCGAGAACCTACTCTTGGCTTTGACGAGGTTGGCGATCTCGGTCGTGAACTCGAACACGTTGCCGCCGACGATCTGCGCCGTCATCTCGGGCTCGTCGTTCATCCATTTCGCCTACGATCAGGGAAAACTCGATCAGCGACCAGCACTTCCCCCCATGACCACGTCAACGTACGTCGTAGAAGCCGCGCTGGTTCTCAAAGCCGTCGACCGTGTTCTCGCCTTCGTTGCAGCCAAACTCGCCGAACATGAGCGGCCGCGAGTACGCGATGCTCTCGTACTCCTTCATGAGCTGCTGGAGCCCCTCCGAGTCGGCGTACTTGAGGTTCGTGACCGGGTCGCACTCGACGTACGGGTTGAAGCCGATCCAGTCGGCGCGCGTGTTCGAGTTGCCGTCGATCTCGCAGTCGTAGTACTGGAGCCACTGCTCGCGCGGCGGGATGTCGGCGATGTCGAGCCCGATCGGCACCTGGCGCAGCGACGTGGCGCAGCTCGCGGCGTACGCGCGCGTGTCGCGCAGCAGCGCCTTGACGCACGGCGCCGTGGCCGTGCCGGCCTTGCCGTGCTTGATCTGCAGGTTGTTTTCGTTGCCGACGCTGAAGCCGAGCGTGTTGTCGTACACGGCCATGGCGTTGTAGACCATCTGGATGCGCGTCAAGAGCTCGCCTGGGTAGCACGCCGGCGGCAGCGCGTCCTGCACCGAGCAGTTCTCGCACCTACGAGACCACACGCCATCAGAGAGATCATTACAATTAAGCGACGACTAGCGAGACGTACGGCGCCGTCATGCCGATGAGCACGTAGATGCCTCGCTCGGCACACGCGCACATAAACTTGTCGTGCGACCGCGTCGGGTCGACGCTGTAGAGGCGGATCGTGTTGACGCCGAGCTCCTTCATGATCTCGAGGTGCGGGAGCCAGACGGCCTCGTAGTCGTCGGCGGCCCAGTCGTAGTTGCCGACGTCGGCCAACTCGCCGGCGTTCGGGCGCGGGTAGTAGGCCATGCCCTTCATGCGGAACTCCTTGCCGGTGACCGAGTTGAAGAACTTGTTGCCCTTGACGATGATCGGCGGTGCCTCGGCCTCGGCCGTCGGCAAGACGAACACCGAGAGCGCCAGCGCGGCGAGAGAGGCGAAGGTCGAGGCTCGCATCGCTGGAGAGAGAGAGAGAGAGGGAGGGAGGGAGGGACGAGCTGCGAGGTGCGAGGCGCGTTGGAGATTGAGAGCCGAGCGAAGGACCGGCCGTTGAGGTCGTCGGATTGACAGCGAGGCATGCGACAGTGAGAAACCAGCAGGTTCAGCGAAGGGTGCCAAGTGGATTAGCCTTAATCAACGGCTGGTACGCGATTAACCAATGGCCGTGGAGGCGGATGAGTCTCTTTGACGATGCGACACTCGCGTCGGCGACTGGTCCCTTCCTTCAAGCGATGGATACGTAACAGACGTGCTGACTCTCTTTCTCTCTCTTTCTCTCGCCATCTTTCTCCTGACAAGCGACGATCGCCGGGGCTTTTTAGTAAGAGATTTTGTATTGGAATTCGTTTCGGACAGTTGGGATCTAGTAATTTCTAAAGGGCGTGCGCTGCGACGACGGCGACCAGCACCGTCGCGGCCGTTGCGACGCTGGACGCGGTCGACGTTGGCGCTGGTGTCGTGGCCGCCGACGGCAACGACGGGGCTTTCGTGGGCGAGGACGGCGTGCTCGTCGTGGTGACGGTATCGGAGACCGTGCTACCGGACGTGGAGGCCGAGCCGGCGGACGACTCGACGGTCTCGGTCGAAACGGGCGTGCCGTCGACCTTGACGCGGTCGTCGATAACCTTGGGGTTCTTGCCCGTGTTGGACTTCTTTCCGGCACACACGGGCTGCGTGCCTGACGCACAGGCGAGCGGCACGACTGCACAAGAGACGCGGCATTGTCAGCAACGAGAATCCCACTATGACGGAGAAGGGGCGACTCACCGTCGGGCGACATAGGCAGCGTCTTGGAGATGGTGGCCGGACAGGTGAGGATGCAATTGCGCGACGGCGTGTAGCTCGAGAGCTTGACGGCCGACGGCTCCGTGGTCGTGTAGGCCTTTTTGAGGTTCTCGTACTCTGGGTACGGCGTGAACTTGCACGGGATCGTGTCGTGGTCGCAGTTCTCGGGCAAAAAGTAGCCGACGCCGTACTTGCCGCCGTCCGAGGCGCCGCTCAGCTCTACAAGAACAACACACGTGTCAGGCCGGTCTGTCCAGTGGCTCGCCATGGACGGCAACCCAAGACTCACTCTTGGTCTCGAGGTTCGCGATCTCGGTTGAGAACTCGAAGACGTTGCCGCCGATGACCTCGTCGGTCATGTCCTTCTCCGTGTTCATCCACTTGGCGTCGTTGAACGCGCGCTGGTTCGCGAAGCCCTCGACCGTGTTGGCGCCTTTGTTGCAGCCGAACTCGCCGAACATGATCGGCCGCGAGTAGTTGGCCGCGCGGTAGTCGCTCATGAGCTTCTGGAGACCGTCGGCGTTGTTGTACGCCGGATGCTTGATCGGGTCGCACTCGACGTACGGGTTGAAGCCGAGCCAGTCGGCGCTCGTGTTGGCGTCGTCGTCCACGAGGCAGTCGTAGTAGCTGATCCACTGCTGCCGCGGCGTGAGGTCGGCCTGGTCCAGGCCGATGGGCACGTGGCGCAGGTTGCCGGCGCAGCTCGTGGCGTACGCCTTGGTGTCGCGCAGCAGCGCCTTGACGCACGGCGCCATGCGGAGCCCCGTCGCGTCTTTGGGCGTCGGCATGTTGTTCTCGTTGCCGACGCTGAAGCCGAGCGTGTTGTCGTACACGGCGAACGCGCTGTAGATCATCTGCACGCGCGTCAGAAGCTCCTTCGGGTAGCACGCCGGCGGCGCGAGGTCCGGCACGGCACACCCGTCGCACCTACAAGAACGCTCGGTCAGCCACTCCAAGACCACCACGGCTTGGGGAGCGAACGTACGGCGCCGCCATGCCGACGATGACGTAGATGCCGGCCTCCGAGGCCGCGCACATGAACTTGTCGTGGGGCTTGGTCGGGTCGACGCTGTAGAGGCGCACGGTGTTGACGCCCAGGTCCTTCATGAGCTCGAGGTGCTGGCCCCAGACGGCCTCGTGCTCGTCGGCGGCCCAGTCGTAGCCCGTGACGCCGGCGAACTCGCCGCCGTTCGGGCGCGGGTAGTAGGCCATGCCCTTCATGCGGAACTCGAGCCCCGTGTCCGAGGCGAAGAGCTTGTTGCCCTTGGCCACGAGCGGCGCGAGCCACGCGGCCGAGAGCGGCAGCGAGAGCGCGGCGCACGCGGCGAGCAGTCGGGTCGTGCTGCCGAAGGCCATGGCCGGAGACGAGAGAGTTGGGGAATGGAGCGGACGGTGGAACAGCACACCGCCGAGTCTCTTCGTCTAGGGTTAGTAGAGACGAGAGAGAAGGACGGTCGTTGGAGACGATCCTTCTCTCTTGGACACCGTCTCTGGCAGAGTGTTCCCTGTCCTCTGCGTTAAGTGTTCATTGATCAAAATGAAAGGGTATGGGTTACTGAACGTGTAAGAGCCTTACTATGATTTTTACGTGCATCTACTTCGAAAGGGATTCGTTTCCAAGGGCATATTTGAATCGTACTGTGGGTGGACTGCAAGGCGAGCATTACTCACGCTGGATCTGACCTCTTCAATGGTTACACACAACCCTATCGGTCAAAATTTTGGACACTTTAGGTGCAGGGGTAGGTGACTTATGCACAAATGGGCCATTTGATTGGTCAAAACCTGATTTGATGTACAAAACCAGGCTACTTGTAGGTACGTGTCAAGTGATGACGCCCAGGACTTTGGATTCAGCATGACTTACGCGAATTATAATTTGGGTTGATCCGGACTCTCTACAGCAACATCAAGAGCATGCCTGCAAGCACCACCACAGCCGCGTGGCTGCATGGAGCCACCGCATCGCTCGCGTGGCCACCGCGGACGCCGCCATGGGACGGCGTCTGCACGTCGGGCGACGCGTTGGTCGGCGGGACGACCGAGTCCAGCGGCACGCTCTGCTTGGGGTCCTTGTCGAACGCGTTCGACTTTTTGTTGTCGCACACGGGCTGCCGCGTCGAGCACGCGAGCGTCTCCACTTGCGGCATGGGCGGCAGCGCGGTCGACATGGTCGACGGGCACGAGAGGATCTGCTCGCGCGTCGGCGTGAAGCTGTCGATCGTCACGGCGGACGGCGCCGTGTTCGTGTAGGCTCGCTGGAGGTTGTCGAACTCCGGGTACTTGATGAACTTGCAGGCCACCGCGGCGTGGTCGCAGTTGTCCGGCTGGAAAAAGCCCACGCCGAACTTGCCCGGGTCGGCGGCTCGGCTCAAGACTGTTAGTATGACAAAGACACGATGCGCGTGAGCCTCAAGCACGGCAACCTAAGGGGTCTGTGGGCGGTGTGAACGTACCTTCACCGGCGATATGGATCTTCTCGGTCGAGAACTCGAAGACGTTGCCACCGACGATCTCATCCGTCATCTCCTTCTCCTCGTTCATCCACTTGGCGTCGAAGAACGACCGCTGGTTCTCGTACCCGGCGAGCGTGTGCTTGCCGAGATTGCAGCCAAACTCGCCAAACATGATCGGCCGCGAGTACGCCGTGGCTGCGTACTCCTGCATGAGCCCACGGAGCCCCGTCGAGTCTTGGTACACCGTGTGGTTCACCGGGTCGCACTCGACGTACGGGTTGAAGCCGACCCACTCGGCCCGCGTGCACTCGTCGTTGTCGACGCTGCAGTCGTAGTACTGGATCCACTGCGCGCGCGGCGGGATGTCGGCGATGTCGAGCCCGATGGGCACGGTGCGCATCGAGCCGGCGCAGTTCTTGGCGTAGCGCCGCACGTCTCGAAGAAACGCCTTGACGCACGGAGCCGTGACGGTGCCGTCGGCGCCGTGGAGCTTCTGCAGGTTGTTCTCGTTGCCGACGCTGAAGCCGAGCGTGTTGTCGTAGACGGCAAAGGCGTTGTAGACCATCTGCGCGCGCGTGAAGAGCTCGGACGGATAGCACGCCGGCGGCTCTTCGTCGAGGATCGAGCAGTTCTCGCACGGCGCCGAGATGCCGACGAGCACGTAGATCCCAGCCTCCGCACACGCGCACATGAACTTGTCGTGCGGCTTGGACGGGTCGACGCTGTACAAGCGGATCGTGTTGACGCCGAGCTGCTTCATGATCTCGAGATGCGACTTCCACACGGCCTCGTGGTCGTCCGAGGCCCAGTCGTAGTTGTTGACCTCGGACAGCTCACCGGCGTTCGGCCGTGGGTAGTAGGCCATGCCCTTTTGGCGGAACTCCAGCCCGGACTCTGAGTCGAAGAACTTGTTCCCCTTGGTGACGATGTGGGCAGGCCACGCGCTGGCGACTTGGAGCGTAGCCAGCAGCACGAGCGTTGAGCCCAGGACACGGCGATACGGTGACATGGGGAGGAGAAGCGAGCGTGGTCGGGAGGCGTCGAGTTGCCGAGTGCTGACTCGGTCATGGCGGCGCTGCGTGGCGAGCTGATGGTGATGGCTGAGGTCCAGGCATGCGATTGATGTGGGGCATCCCAGAGCTGGGACCATGGAGCTGATGGGACGACACAAGTCACAGATTTTATTTTATCCAATGAATGATCTTAATAGTAGTTTTTGACCAATCCGATCGTTGATGAGGCTGCAAAACCGTTTCTTGGGGTCGAGCCGAAATAGCAATTCCAGCGGCACCGCCCCATGCGCTGCGACGACGCCCGACCCACTTAAAGACGAGCGAGGCAGCGACGCAGAACTCGCTGAGCTCGTTCCTTCGGGTCCGATTGTCCAGTGGTCCTGTGTCAAGCACCCCGGTACTATTGTATCAGGAGCAATCGACTCGTCTCATCTTACCGGATACCTTCCGACTGCCCTAGCATCCTAACTTGGGATGCTAGGGCAGTCGGTTCTCTCAGGCTTGGGTCCCAAGCCTGAGAACCCACCAGCTGTCACCCGGCAACAAGCCCTTGGGTTTCTGTGCCCGGCGCTGCCGCTGTACGTCAGAGTGATTTGCAACCGGCTGGCAGCGATGCCAAGTCCGGAGGTGTCAGGCACGGGCATCGTGGGAGGCTCCGGCAACGTCCCGAGCGAGAGGGTTCCACCCCGAAACACCGGACTCTCCACGATCGAAAGCGGATGGCTTTGCGTGCAAAAGGGTTCCCGTCTGCAACGGGAAGCGAACGGTTCTGGGACTCGTGGGAACCCAGTTGACTCAGTTGGACTTTCGACCTGTGCTCTCTCTCTCTCTGTCTGTCTCTCGCTGGACGAGTGTGGAAACCGCGAGTGGACCTCCCGACAGGCGGGCCTTCTCGGTGGAAAAGCCCGTGGTGGAACGGACAGCGCGGTCAGTCAGCGATCGAGTGGCCCGACCAGGTCCAGATCGACGGGACGACGCAGTGCAACTTCCTACAGATGGACACACGCTTACGGTATCCGTAAGCAGTTATGGAGCTCTTGGCTGTGCTGCCGATCAAGGCGGAACTCGCTTCACTCTCTTTCAGAGGCGGAAGACCAATCCGTCGGCCGCGCTGGTTGCTGACGAAGAGCTTCCTGATCCTCGTTACTCACTCTCGCCCACCGTAGAGTGGCATTCGCTGCTCGCACGTCTCGTCGACACCCCAGTGGACAGTCTCGCGGACGGATCGTGTGCAGCACCGGGCTCCGGGGGTTCCTTTCGCAGCGCTCTGGTCTGCACTCTCACTTTCGCATCGGCCAGCTTCCCCCCCCCCAGGGCTCCGATACTAACCGTCCACTACCATGGCCAAGATCCTCGATCCGTCTCCGTCTCCGTCTCCTCGCCGTCCGCTCGCCAAGCGCCTCGCGCTCGGCGGCGTCGCGCTCACGGCTGCGGCCGTCGCGACGCTCGGGCTCGTCGGCCACCACGCCGGCTCGTTCCACCACGAGTCGGTGCGTCTGCTCGCCGAGCTCACGAGCGCGAGGGGCATCCAAGTCACGCTGCGCGACCGCACGGGTCTCCAGGTCCACGGTGTGCTGCTGCCCAAGACCTCGGTGGCCTCGGACACGCAGCTCGCGTTCGACGGTCGCATCTCGTACGACATCGCCGGCGAGCAGTTCAACTTCACGCTGGTCGACGAGCGCGCCTACGTGACCGTGGCCGACCTCGCGTCCGGCCGGCTCACGCGCGCCGGCTGCATCCACCCGGAGAACGTGCCGCCGTTCGCGACGTTCACGGACGCGCTCAAGAACGCGCGCGTGGTCGACGCCGTCGAGGGCTTCAACGTCTCGTGCGCGAGCGGCAAGATGGTCGAGTTCGCCTTTGCCGGCGAGCCCTACGTGCTCTGCTCGAACGCCGCGGCGCCCGGCAGTGACGGCCCGGGCACGGTGCAGGTCGTCGGCGACGACCTGGACGTGTCGCTGAACGTGCTGAGCGAGAGCTCGGAGGGCGTGCCGTCGCTGGCGTCGCTCGCGCCGCCGCCGTCCGTGGACATGGCCAAGTGCGACAAGGTCACGACGGCGACGGGCGACGCGAGCCTCGTGGCCGCGTCGACCTTGACGGCCTCGCGCCTGCTGCAGCGCACGCAGGACGCGTTCCAGGTCGCGACGGGCGGGCGTCGCCTCGCGTCGATGGCGTCGACCGACTGCAGCACGACGTGCCGCGAGGGCAAGAAGCAGTGTCTCTTCGTGCACGGCTTCGGCCACAACGACACGGGCGCCGCGACGGACTCGTACGACTACTTCGGCACGATCGAAAAGTCGATGCCCTGCTGCTCGTCGATCAAGTTCGTGCACCTGGACACCAACAACGAGGCCTGGTACTCGGACAAGCTCACGACCAAGGTCTGCAACACGGCCGTGGAGATGACGCAGAGCACCAACCCGCTGCAGCTCGAGAACCTCGCGGTCATCGCGCACTCGATGGGCAACCTCATCTTCTCGGCGGCCATCATGAACGGCAAGTGTGGACTCGCCAAGAGCTCCAAGTGGATCTCGCTCGCCGGCCCGATCTACGGCAGCCCGGTCTCGTCGACGTTCGTGACGGCCATGGAGGCGCTGCCACCGGCCACGCGTGAGAGCTGGTGCGCCAACGACCCCAAGACGATCCTCGACGACCCGATCTTCTCGCTGCTCGGCAGCAACCACTTGTGCTCGACGCTCACGTCGCTCAAGTCGATCGTGGCCAAGGGGTCGGCCAAGTCGACCGCCGCGCTGGACGCGCTCTTCACGGCCGCCGGGGAGACATTCAAGGTTAACGTCGGCGCGAACCTCTGCGGCGTCAGCGCCATCGGCCTGCTCTCCAAGGACTCGGCCAAGCAGACGCTGACGGCCATGGTCGGCGGCTTCCCGAGCGTGCTCAACGACGGCCAAGTGCACTTCGACTCGTGCCACGGGCCGCTCGACGCCAACAAGTACTCGACCAAGTGGAGCGGCGGCGCGTTCTACCGCGCGGGGCTCAACCACGCCGACATCGCCATGCGCAACGGCGACGGCTGGTGGGGGGACGACCGCAAGCCCGTCAAGTGGCTCCAGTGCCAGTTCTAGGCGCCATCGTAGGACCCCTAGGACGGTTCATCCATAGGACGAATCCGATTTTAAATGAGAAATGACATATCTCGGTTGGTGGCCTCGAATCGATGGATAGCACAGAGCAGTTCTCTGTGCCGGTATACAGTAGTCCACGACGCCGAGCTGGGGCGTGAGCAGCGATGCGAGTCGAGAACTCGCGTGCCTTGACGAATTGCGCCGGACGGCGCTACTGCTTGTGTACTTGTCGAGCTCTTTGCTTTCCTCTGCGGACTTGCGGATGCGGCGCTCGACCATGCGGATGTCCACGTACGCGACGACCGCCTGCGCGAGATCGATGAGCATCACGACGCCGATGGAGCCCGTGCCTTTGGCCTGCTGCGTCGTCGCGGAGACAAAGATGGCGTGGAAGACGTCAATGTTGGACACGATCACGCACGGCGCGAGGTCTTCCAAGTAGTAGAGACCGTCTCTCGTCTTGTTCTTGAATAAGAGCTTGATCCCGGGCAGCACGAGCGCCACGAGTGGCTGGTACGACGCGCTGGCTTGGCAGAAGACGACACAGTACGTGATGTACGTTGCGAGTACCGACATTTGGATGCGCATCACTTTTAAATAGCGCAGCAGCTTGGCCTTGACGAGTGGGCCGAGCCGCAGAACGTCTCTCCAGAACCACCTGAGCGTCGCGATGGTCACGACGGCGCCTGGCAGCTGCTGGATCAAGGCGAAGAACGGTGTGGGGAACGCCCAGAGGCGTCCGAGTGCCACAAACGCGAGCTCGGCAGCCAGCGGCACCACGGTCGAGAGCACGAGAATTTGTCGTGTGGACAGCACCAGCGACGGCGAGCTCACGCGAACTTGGAAGAGGATGACCCACACGCGGAGGAGAATCGTCGCCCAGATTCGTACAAAGATGCCCACGCCCTGGTGCGCAAAGCCGTCGGCCGGCGGTGAGAGCGGTATCAAGTCCAGCAACACCAAGCACGCAAGCCCAGGGAGTGGGACGAGCAACAGCGTCGCGTAGTTCTTGAATCGCGTTGTGGTTCTGCTGTGGGCCATGATCTCGAGAAGCCGCTCGAGGGAGTACCGGCCGTGGAGCTCGACTTGCACGCTCTCCCACGCGGCGACGATTCGCACGAGCGTAGAATTCATCTCGAGTGGGTTGCCTCAGTCGCCGGTGGTTCTGGACTGAACTGAGCAAGCGCTCTGGCGTTGCATGACAGGGGGGATAACAATAGGCGCTGGTTACAGCACGGGCTCCCCGTGTATTGTACAGAAATACACACGAACACCGGTATACTTGGTTCCTCGAGAAAGCTCTCTCTCTCTCTCTCTCTCTCTCTCTCTATTCCCACACGCAAGGCCACTGGCCCATTCGCTGACCGATTGTGAGCGCCTCAAATGCACGGAGGCTAGTACGTCAGGCACATGAGAGTAGTACCCACATCAAATCGTAGAGAAAACTAACAAATTCATCGGTGTCAGCTAGCCTGCGGTATCAACCATCAGAAGCATTTACTAATTCTATAATTAGTAAACGATACTAATTGTAGAATTAGTAAATGTTTCTGATTGGTCGAAATAGAGTCGGCCTTTCTCGGCCAGCAGCTCCCGGTCTCTTCGAACCCTTCTCCATGGACGCTTCCTCCTCCTCTTCCTCCTCTGCTGCCGCCATGCCGCGACTGCGCGGCGTCGAGTTCTTCAAGGCGCTGGGCGCGCCGCAGCGCGTGGTGGCGCCCATGGTGGACCAGTCGGAGCTCGCCTTCCGCATGCTCACGCGCCAGCACGGCGCGCAGCTCTGCTACACGCCCATGTTCCACAGCCGCCTCTTCGTCGAGAGCGCCGAGTACCGCGCCAAGATGTTCGAGCAGCACCTGCGCGACCGGCCGCTCGTGGTCCAGTTCTGCGGCAACGACCCGCAGACCGTGCTCGCGGCCGCGCGCCACGTCGAAGGCCACTGCGACGCCGTGGACCTCAACCTCGGCTGCCCGCAGGGCATCGCGCGCAAGGGCCGCTACGGCTCGTTCCTCATGAAGGAGAAGACCATCGTGCGCGACATCGTGGCCACGCTCAGCCAGAACCTCTCGATCCCCGTGACCGTCAAGATCCGCGTCTTCCCGGATCGCCAGGAGACGCTCGAGTTCTGCGATATGCTCCAGCAGGCTGGCGCCGACCTGCTCTGCGTCCACGGCCGCACGAAGGAGATGAACAAGACGGCCGTGCGCGAGTGCGACTGGGACATCATCCGCGAGATCAAGAGCCGCCTTTCAATCCCTGTGATCGCCAACGGCGGCATCGAGACGCCCGAGGACGTTCAACGGTGTCTCGAGGCCACGGGCGCCGACGGCGTCATGTCCTCCGAGGCCATTCTCGAGAACCCGGCGCTGTTCAGCCAGGACGAGGCGGCCGGGACACTGCGCTACGTGGACATGGCCAAGCAGTACCTCGACCTCACGCTCGAGTACCCGCCGGCCAGCGACAAGATCATCCGTGCGCACCTCTTCAAGCTCGTCTTCCAGGACCTCATGGTCCACACGGACCTCCGCAGCAAGCTCGCGAGCGCGCGCAGTCGCGAGGAGATGGTCGCGATCGTCGACGAGCTCGACAAGCGCGTGACGGAGACGCCCATCGAGTACTCGAAGGAGAAGAGCTGGTACCGGCGCCACCGCCGTGGCCAGGAAAAAGTCCAAGAGCGAGAGAACCAGAAGAAGCGGCTGCGCGACGAAGCTGGCGAACCGACCGCAGACGAACAGCCCGAGCCCAAGGTCGTCGCGGCTTGAACCCTGCTGTAAACGAAATATCATAGATCCATCCATGCCCCAATCAAGTAGTGTCCTCTATATTTGCATGTGGAAGCCGATCCGAAGAGCTCCTCAGGAGTTGAGACCCATGCCCCACCCAAGCTTAGCGCGCCGCTTGCTCGCCGGCTCGTCGAGTCCACTCGCGTGCGACGAGCCGTTTGCCTCGCCGCCCATGATGACGTCCTGGAAATGATCCGGTAGAGGCACGTAATCGTCGTCCTGCATGCCGTCACCTTCGTCTTCGTTGGTTGAACTCGTGCGACGTGATGAACTGGCCGAGTGTCGACGCGACTTGGAGCTCTCCGTGGACGACGCAGAGTCGGGGCGCTCGTACTCGGACTCACGCCGACGCTTCGTGGCCGCAGCCGACGCTTTCATCAGCTGGTGTTCCAGCTTGCGCCGCTGTGCGTCGAACGTAGACGGCAGCGCCGAATAATCGACTTCTCGGCGGGGGCCTTTGGTGAACTCGGCAAAGTACTCCATGTCCAGCAGCTTCTTCGCACTACATCGCTTGCTCGGGTCGAGCTGCAGCATAGCCTCGAGCAGATCGATCGCCTCTGAAGGCACCGGTAGGTTCTTGTCCTGGCGGTGCTCGAGCAGCGTCTTGCGCAACCGCATCTTGTACTCGCGCTTGGGTTTGAGTGGTTCGTACTGTGATAGCTTCATACCATCAGGCCACATGATGCTGGGCGTGCCGCACAGACGGAAGATGAGGTTGATTTGACCCTTCAGGTCGGCGCCCTGCAGCAATGGGATCGACTCAAACAAGAGCATCAAAGTCACACAGCCCGCCGACCAGATATCGCCCTTCATCGAATACGTGCGGCCGCCAAGCAATACTTCTGGCGGTGACACCAGCATCCACGAGCCGTGACAGTGTTCCTTGCGCTCGCTGTCGCTCATCTCGTACCGGCCTGAATCTCCTCCCTTAACGGCCCTGAGACTGAGCTTGCGGATCGCATGGTACCCACCCAGGCGGATTCCGTCGCGGAACACAAACAGGTTGCAAGGCGCGACGTATCGGTGGACGTAGCTCCACTCGTGGCAGAGCGCGAGCGCACTGACCATGTCAAAGATCGCTCTCTTGCGCAAAGGCATCGGCACGTACGTCTTCGTGTCCAGCAAACCGGAGTACAAGTGGAGTGGCTGGTCGAATGCGCAGTAGTGACCTGCCTTCTTCAACTGAGCGTTGGCGGTCTTCTTCTCGTCATCAAACGCAACGGAGAAGTCGGTATCGTCGCTAGCCTTTTCTTCGTTGGGAAACACGATGCCCGTGAGGCCGAGGAAGTGCTGTGGTGCCCGAGAGGTCATGATGAGCGCCGTCGACAGCTCACGAACGCACGCTCGAGATGCTCCAGCCTTCTCACTAAACACTGGCTCATGCTCGCGGTATGGCCACGGCAACAGAAACAGCGGCTTGCCTTTTAGAGTTGATCCCTCAAGCGAGGGAGACACGGTTCCAAGGAATGTTCTCTTGCGAATCTGGTATGAGTTCTCGATATCAGAGACATGAAGCCGTGGTGGTCGGTGCAGTTGATCGTGGCCACCCTTTGGGGCAGGATCGAGGACAAGCACTTCGCTGGCTTTTATTGCCAACGTGTCGCGAGGCACAATGTTGAATGAGCCCGTTCGTCTCCTCCTCTTCAGTTCACGCAGCGTCATGTGAGCCAACTGGTTGGTCATTGCGGCTTCGTTCTGATCCGACTTCAGGTCGATCCACATCTTCAATAGCATCGTAATTCGTTGCGTGATCTCCACCGGCTTGTGACGTTGCACGGCAAACTGTTCTGTGTCAAAGATGTCTGGGTTGGCGCGTCGAGCAGCCATGCGCGCGGCGATCGCAGTGCCTTCTAATCGTATCCATCGTTCCTTGAGGTTGTCGACGATGAACGAGGCACAGTCCAAAAGATCGAGCGCGTCCTTCTCATTGTTCATGACGTCAAGCGTTGGGAGAAAAGCAGGAATCGGGGATGGAACGAACTGCTCATCGCTGCCAGAGAAAGTCAAAGCCGTGGTCACGGCTGCGCCAATGTAGACGATGCTGAGGATAACGCACTCGACCGAAGTGTGCGCCCACACAGGTAGACGTAGGGTCTCTGAAAGCAAGTGTTTGGCTTCTTTCTGCACATCTGTGGGCATAGGAGGCTGTGCCTTCTCACCAGCAGAGATGTCTAATTTCCTGCGGTACTTGCTGCTGGATGTCAACATATCCAGCAGCCCGTACGGGTCTTCGCTCGAGATGTCGAACATCAATCCTTCAAGTAAGTCTTTCTCGGTTTCCATGATCTGGCGCTCACACCGCTTGAACACTTCGCTGTCCGGGTTCAGCTTTGGTGCCGGCGCCTTCGGATCGGTCGAACCATTGGGGTACTTCGCCGCATACACTTCAGAGATGAACTCTGACCACGCAATCTTCCTTCCATGAGCCTTGAGATAAACGTGAAGCATACCAGCCGCCATGAACTCGACATTCTGCATGGGAAAGAACGTGAAGTAGCGATGGAGTGCAAGAATCGAACTTGGCGCGTCTTCTCGCTCGAGGTGCAGAGCCTTGGCCACCTTCATAATCACGTGCACGTATTGCGCACGCATTTTCTCTTCGAGAGATGCAGACGTTCCTTTTCGCCGACTAGGGGAGTCTTCTACGCGCTCAATTGAGACGAGCCAATCCAACGAGCGACCGTACGGGTACGGCTTGGGAACTATCTGCTGTTGAGACATAGCCCCGCTTCCACCTCTCAGACTCTCCAGGATTTTCTTCTCTTCTCGATGGATCGCGGCATTTCTCTTAGCGCGCTCGTAATTGTCGACTTCTCTGCGACCTGCGTGGAAGACGCGCAGCGCTTGGCCAAGGAGATCACGTGAGTTCAGGTTCCGGCGGAAGTACTTTGGGTAGTACGGGTCCGAGAACTCAATCAGCGCCCAGCCGGAAGTTTCGTCGAAGAAGAAGTAATCGAGCCTCACCACGATCGCGTCGAGCGGCTGCTGCGCGACGACGCTCGAGTGCAACTTTTCCAACATACTCGAGGAACGCGCATTGCGAGGAGCGATGAACAGCTTTCGAAGGAGCGCCTCGTCGCATTTTGCCGGTAACCCTTTGATGAGAAGCTTGTTGGTCACGATATCACCATCGTGGTCGAGCAGCTCACCATCTTGGTCGCGTCGTTCTTCTCGAACGATTGGAACATTTGCTAACTGCGACACACCAGCTCCAGGAGTGGACGAAGGCGTGGTCGACGACTGGGAAGGGGAGGTTGTCCCGGCGGTTTGATCTGATTTGCCCGGTGAGTCCCCAGGTGTTCCACTGGGTCGCCGCTTGGGGATCGCGAATACGGCCTTCTCGAGCTGATCCTCTGTGAGTCCAGTGAGCTCCACGAATAATTGCCATGCGCGTTCGCCGAGCTTGACAATTGGTGAATTGCGAGGCTCGTCCATGGCTGAAAGTGGCGAGTCGAAGGCTGCATCTTGTGGGGTACCAACTTGATCGCCATACTCAAGCTGGTACGACTCGTCCTCAGCGTTAAAACCGCGCACTGTTGCGATCGTGTAAATTGACGTGTCCGACGCCGATAGGAAGAGCCGCAAATGGCGCCCGATGAGCGCCTCTCCGCTCTCCTCCTTGGTCGGGTCACGGTAGAAGCCTCGCGGGCCGTTGTCCACGAGTGTCTTACTCGGGTCGGCCTCGGTGCCGATCACACCCTTGCAATTGGCCGAACCGCAGTAACACTTAATCTGCATCGAGCCGAGCGACTTCCACTGGTAGTCGAACGTGAGCTCCTCGCGTGGCTGGATAGGCCGCAGCGCGACGACAGCGATGCGCGTCTCACCATTGACCGTCCACTTCTCAGTCTTACAGTTGGGCTCACAACTGTGGTTCACGAACCGCGTGAAGCTGCCTTTGTTACGCGCATCGATGTACACGCCGGGCTCGAGCGCCAGATAGTAAAAGTTGAGCTCGTGCTGATGGCGGAAATAAATTAGTACCCCTTCTCTTCTCTTCCGTAAGTATACCAGAGACGTACCCTCGGGACGCCCTTGAGCCGCCGCTGCAGTTCCTTCTCGTCGATGATCTCGCCGACGTACTCGCCGATCACCGTGTGCTGCTTGATCTCACCACGCGCTCGCACACCGAAACCCTTGTTGTCGGTCTACCAAACCCCCCACCACAGGACACACACACAGTGAGTGGAACACTGACGAACAACCAGGAAAAGATGGCGCGCACCTTGAACGCCTCGAGCTCCGGGAACCGCTGCGGATGCTGGAGCCGCTGGTTCTTGCAGAACTTGCCGGCGTCGCACTTGGACGGGCTGCACTCGATGTACGTGGCAAAGTTGAGGCAGCTCACGTCGTCGCAGCGGCTCGTGTCGTCCTCCTCGTCGCGCGGGAACGAACAGTAGCAGACGGCGTCGGCGTCGTCGGGCTTGAAGAGCTTCTCGCGCGGCAGGTGCGCCAGCGGGTACTCGTTGCACGAGATGAGCGAGACGCCGCGGATCGCCTCCAGGTGCTCGAAGCTCAGCACCTCGCCGTCGCTGCGCGGCACGGCCGCGTCGTCGTCGCTCGCGCTGTGGCCGTCAAGGTCGCTGCTTTCGGCGCTCGAAACGGAGCGAGATCGGCGCCGAATGCGGCGGCGAGCACCGCGTTCGTCGCGCGAGCGTGCGCGCATTCTCGTGAGCCGCCTGTGGACGCGCGAAGAGCGCTCTGGAGACCGCTAGAAGCCGCCGCGTCGCGCTTCTCCCGCGCGCTTCCCCGTGTCGCGTCCGTCGTGTCCTTCGGACCGCCGTTTTGGAGCGCGCCAAAAATCATTCCTTGAGGAAATTCGGAAAATAGACACAGCTCACAGGGAAGTAGACTGGTAGATGAATATATTGCCAACAGGAGACCCATTGGTTAGTGAAAATCTGGAAATAGACGTTTTGACGAATCCTCCTTTCGATACTGGCCGTTGTACACCATTCGGATAGCCACCGAAAGTGTAGCCATTTGATGACTCGGCTTGACCGAAGAATACGGCCGCTACTGTCGGATCCTGCAGTTCACGTGCGATTCTGGATCGTGGGTCAAGTTGGGACGCAGCTCGGGCAGCGACCTGCATTTGTTGGCCACTTTCGGCGACGAGCGTTGAACCAATACTCGATATCGCAGCTATCCAAGCTGATGAGTGCTCTTGTCAGCTACTCTTGTTTGCCCAGGACGAGACGTCACACTGTTCGACCTCGACGACAAACGTGTGGCTACTCTACCACTTTGAGGTCAAAAACATTTCTGGTTAAGTGTCTGCTTAAGGCAAACGGCGAGGACTAAGCAATTGCAACCCGTCATTCTTGCAACTTGGCTTTTAAGGTTCTTTCTTGTTCGTCAATATCTTGCACTGCGGTGGCACACGTGACGAGGTAGTCGTTCGGCGTGGCCTTTACAATCCAATCGTTGAAATGGACGGGCGCCCATACACCTCCGTAACACCCAGATAGGAAGATTAGTTTGTTCACTAGGGCTCAAATGGATGATTTCCGACGTCACAGCTGGCCGTTCCTGTGTGCCAATCTGCAAGTACTTGAGTTCGTAGTTCTGAGAGCTGTGGTTGCACACGAAGACATTCGACTTGAACACAATCCGCCGGTGCAGAGGATCCTCAAGACGACAGTAAGCCGAGAGGAATAATTCGGCACCAGGCGTTGAGTCGTTAGCAACTCGCACACTCTTAACACCAAACGAAGGTAGCACGGTTGCCTCCTTCGTACGACCCCAGGCATCGAGTTCAACACCCTCGAGCGTGGCGCTGCCATCAGTAGCCACCTCCAATTTTGTGGAGGCACGCTGATCAGCACGAACTTCAATTCTTTGTCCTGCAACAACAACAACTAGGTTGCATCCAGTCGAATTCTCAATGACGCAGTCAGGGTTCTCCTGGTTGCTCGCAATTAGGCCAGAACGGAACGCCTCTTGATGTTTCTTCCACGAAGCCCGAGCTTGGTCACCAGACGTGACATCATTCAGTGCACGATACATCTTCAAGAGGCCAGGCGTCACGTTAATC
>JAADVR010000676.1:0-19045 GCA_023335855.1 Pythium scleroteichum
AATCCTGTTTATTACTGTACGGTCTGCTTGGGCATGCTACAAAAATCTAGGCCAATCGGCCTCTCTAAGATCACCTAGAACTATCGAAAACTACCTACTAGCTTGTATCAGTTAAAGTATTTCCACGGCTGTGGTCGTGCGGGGTACGAAGCGCGATGGCATGCAGCAGTTGGAGGTTTGTGTCTAGTGGAAGTCACCGGACACCAAAGCACGAGCATCAAGCCGCAATGGGGGCGATGCTTCAAGCGCAGATGTGTCTTGTGCGGTGAATGCATCTGTAATGAGAGATGCAGTTGGCGCGGATTCCGCTGACGTTCACACGGCACTGCTGCACAGGAATGGCACGTCGTCGTAGAGAACCACAAAGCTCGAGAACGCCTGGTCTTCGTCGCCGCACCAAATGCGGAGGCACTCGTCGGCGGGCGCGATCATGTCGGGATGGTAGCCGATGGTCTCGTTATATGTCGAGAAGGCCTGGAGGATGCGAGTGAGGCTGATGAGCTCCTCGGGTCCGTGCCATGTCGCCACACGCGAGACATCATCCTCGATGGTCTCGTACAATGGGCACTTGCCGCACTTGCAGAGGTAGTCGTCGACGAACAACAGCGTCTCTTCCTTGATACTGGACGCCAGTCGCAGCAAACGCGTCGCCTTGGTCTCCACGTCATCGGTTTCATCGTAGAATTCGAGCTCGTCCAGTTCGCTCAAAGTTGAAGAGGCTGGGTTCTCACTCTTGGAGTCGCTCATGTCGCTAAGCCAGTCGGTGGACTCGGTCGTCGCAGATCGGCTGTCGTCGTCGTCGTCCACTGGCTTCGCGGGCGTCCATTTGTCGGCACTAGGAAGCTTGATAGCGTCAAAGTCGCACGGAGAGTACTGGAACCACGGCGCATTCTTGAACAGGTCATCTTCACTGTCTTCCTCAAGGTAGCAAGTCGATTTCGCAGAGCGGGGGGCGTAGTTGTCTTCGTATACGATCTGAAACTCGCCCAGGATATCATCCACGCGGTCATCTTCGTCCTCAGTCTCAGTCTCGCTGTCAACGTCGGCACTGCAGTTGAGCTTATCGATGGCACTCGAGAGCACGCGCTGGATCGACTGCTTGCACGTCGAAATCGCCTTGGCCACGAGCAGACTCACGATGTCGTTGGTATCTTCCTTTGCGGAGGGCTTCTTTGCCGTGATCGGCAGTGGTGTAATGGTTGGGCGGCCCAGAGGCACGGCTTCGTACGCGTGGACCCATTCGGAGCTGGAGGCGAAGTTGCCCATTGTGATTGGCTTGTGTTTTGGTTGTGTCTGGTTGTGTTGTTGGTGGCAAATCGCTGAATGAGTGAACAAGTGAGAGATGTCAGCGATCCAAAGCATGCATGTCAATCAGATTCCGAGATCCGCACGGGATGCAACAATCGCGCATTTTCCCTATTCGTGTAGCCATTTTAGGATATGCCCTTTCAAATATTCGTCGCGATCTAGCATACCATTGGCTGAAAAATGTTAGCTACTACATTTCCAACCAATCAAACCCCACCAATAGCCGAACGTGAGCTTCAAGATACGATTCTGCACCGCACATGCGATTGATCGGTTCAGCTATCGCAGAACCCAATTGATTCCTTGAGTTCAACTTGGAATCTTCTCGTGCCTATAGCAAACCCTGGCGAGCGAGATCTTCGAAGGTCTTGCGGCTGAGCACATTGCCCTCCGAGTCTTCAAACTCTTCCTCGTTCGAGGCGTTCCACACCTCTGTGTCGATCTGGTCCTTGAGTTTCTCGTATACTGCGACAAATCAAACGAATAGTCAGAATTAGTGCATGCAGTTGAAGTGGTGCCACGTCAAGCAAACACGCACGGGCAATGGCGTCGTTGATGTTGGTGATGTCGTGAAAGTGCTTGGTGTTGGGGATTCCAAGGCAGCGCATGCCGTGCGCGTGCCGCCACTGCTGAAAGTGGCGATCGAAATCGCGTCGGCCCCAGTAGCTGTGGTTACCGCAGATTTCGCACTTGAACTCGACGCCGAGGCCATGAAGCTTGTACAGCCAGTACGGGATAGGCTTGCCGTCCCAGCCGAGGGGGAGATTGAGCGGATTGTAGATGGGCTGGTCTTCATCGTCGTTGTCGTCGATCGCGTTGTCCACGTCGACATCGGAGAACGAGCCTTCCTCCTCTTCCGCAATCTCAGCCTGCAGTTCCTCGTGGGTACGCGTTTGCTTGACTTCCAAATACGAGATTGTACCGTGGATCACTTCTGTGAGCAGCTCGTAGAGACGGCGAATGAGAACCTCGTCGAACGCGATTTCACGGCGCAGTTTCTTGCTTTCAGTCGCGCCGTTCGTGGATCCGTTTGCTGCAGAACCATTTGCCGCTGCTGCTAAAGCCTCGGCTGCTTTCTTGTGCTTCTTGCCGTTAAGGTGGCTGTTGTACACACCCTCCGACGTAAACTGCTTGTCACAAGCCTTGCAGAACAGCGGCGGTGTGCTGCTGGCACTGGCGCTAGTGGACGATCCTTTCTCTGCAGTTAGTCCATGTTTACCCCATCCTCTGACTTCATTTAACGCCCACTTCTTGTCAAACCTTGCCTGGGTCTCGGCGATCACATCGTCGAGATCCACGAGCGGCTGCGTCTTGCGGTAAAAGTCCAGCAAATAGCCCTTGAGGTCAGCGAGGTACTGCTGGTACTCGTTCGAATTGCGCTTCTCGCCCTCTGGGATATCAGCGAAGTCGTGGAAGCAGCTCAAGTACGTGAGATAATCCACCTTCACGGTCGATTCATCGCTGTTCTCAGCCGCACGACGCGCTCGGCGGCTGCCTGAGCTCGATCTCGCCGCCGACTTGGCCGCATATTTCTCAATCGACCTACAGAAGGCAATGGGATCATCCTTAGAACCCCTGATCAGAACCATCAGCATCCCCAAGACGTACCACTTGAAGGCTGGGAGGTTGAGGTATCGCGTGTAGAACTCGTGCAGGTCCACGTACTTGCCGAAGCGCTCCTCGCCCGAGAACTGCAACCGCCAAAGAGCTCAGTCAGCTTCCCCTCAGAAGCAGATATATATCTTTCCGAGCCGGCTTCTTACCTGGAGCTGCGGGTTGAGCACGTCGTCGAGCGGTGGTTCGTGGGTCACGGGCGTGTTCGGGTACTTGGCGTGGAACGCGCGGATCGACTTGAGCTGCTCGTAGAACGACGTGAACACGGCGCGTCCGCGCATGTTCTCGGTCTCGTCCTCAAAGGTTCTAGCCACAATATCTCTATTAGTTCTAGCCCCCTCGAGCCCCAACCTCCGAGCACCCAACGCACTTGTCCTTGTCCTCGTAGAGCTCGTGCACGTGGCGGCTCTGCTCCACGACTTTGTCCAGCAGGCCGCTCACCTTGTGGCCGTGGAGCACGCGCTCGCGGTGCTACACCATCCACCATAAACGTAGTCAGAACTCGGCTTGTAGGCCACGCACGAAGGCGCGAGAGGTCGCGATCGACGCGCACGTACGTTGCGCGGCTTGTCGTTGAGGATCGAGACGATCGCGCGCTCGTACGACTCGATGGCCTCCTGCCCCGCGCGGAGCTGCTCCAGCACGGTCGACGCCATGGTGGTCCGTGATGTCGCCTTTTGGCCAACAGAAATCTGGAGGATACGACGTAACCCATAACCCGGTTTTAAACGAACATGCCAACCATCGGTTTTAGAGAGAAACCAAATGTAGCCATGTTCCAACAGAGATCGGGAAGCCTGCTCTCTCGGGGGATCTTCTGCACAGACCGTGCGAACCGTTTGAACGCCATCGTGACGCCATGTTTGACCGGCGCGTTCCTGGCACGTGTGGCTCGTCTCAACCATCACCACTGATGAGTGGCAAGTGGGGCGACACCAATGCGTCTCGTAGGGTACTGACGTACGATCATGAGTCGCCTTGTAAGATCCGATGATGATGACGATAAAGTCTCTTGAGTTCAACTAGAGAATCCGACAAACTGGGCTATGTACGACTTCTTATGACACTGCTGGTTCGTGAGTTCATCGACTAACAAGCCGCCTTGTAAGAGCAACGTCAACTCGTGAAAGAACGGCTCGAAGCTACAAATCTCTTTTGTCGCGCGGTGGCCGCCTGGGTTCACGGCGAACCCGGTGTTTTTGTTTTTGTCGGGGCCTATCTTGATATTCTCCACATCCACGACCGGCACGCGGTATGCACCCAACAGCATACGCTTTTTCTGGGCTCGTCAGACGAAGCTTGATGAATCGACGGTGAATCGCGCCTTCAAAATTGCGCTGACCGACGAGCGGCATCCTTTTCCGGACTGCGCCAGACAGGGATCGACTGGCGATTCCCCACCCTCTCTGATCTGCGCGCTTGGGCTCTTGATGGATTGTGGCGCTTGGGTCCCAATTGCGGACGAGTCCCAATTGGAGATGTTGGTTTCTTTGGTCCGAGAACGATTGTGGGTAGAAGACAGTGAGGAAACCTTCCTAATAGTAGGAAGGCTTGTTACCGGCACTCTCGCCTATGTGATCGCTTTGAGTCCGTGCCACTCTCCGTCAACTTCAGGGACTCATCTAGGACGTGACACCGACTACGTCACCAGGAAAGACTCGTGGTAGGCTTCTCACTCGCCCTGTCTCCTCATGGAAAGGGGTGCATGTACTAATTTTGAGCCCTTCACCAGTAATTTGTCCGATTAATACTGTACTTCAGGATCTCACGGAATGTATCATCACCATGGTGCTCACCGAACATTCACTCATCCTACTATTACGTTCTTCTCATGTCTCTTTTGTTGGATCCCTCGAGCGTACCGCCTGGCCTCGTACTCGACGTTCTGCTTGTCCAGCGAGCTCTGGTGCCTGTGGTTGGTCTCGTCCATCGCGGCTGCGAAGAGCACGACGAGCGACAGGTCCACGCCGGGGGCCACGGCGATCCGGTACTTGCCATCGCGGACGTCGTCGACCGGGACCTGCCGTGCGATCGTCTGCATCTTGCCGTTGCGGCCGCCTCGCTGGATCGCGATCTCGGCTCGACGCGCGAGCCACTGGTTCTTGCCCACGACGACGACTCGCGCGCGGTCCTTCGAGTCGTAGTCGCCCTTGAGCATGAGCGTGAACTGGTGGAAGAACGGATTGAAGCGAGTCTCAAAGCGAAAGAGCTCCTTGCTGGTGCGTTGACCGCCTGCAAAGACCGCAAACTCGGTGCACTTGGTGTCCACCGGGAGCACGATGTGCTGTTCCATGCCCACGACCGGCACGCCGTACGCGTCCAGCAACAGCCGCCGTGAGTTGGTCCCACCAGCTTGGAGAGGCGGCACTTTGAACAGCAGCTTGCCCCGCGCCGCTTCTCGGATCTCGACGTGCTTGTCCTGCGGCTTGTTCCAGAACTGGTCCTCGAACTCGAGCGTCTCGACTTTGGACGAGACGAAGCGTCGGTGGATCGTGGCCTCGAAGCCGCGCTGGCGCACGAGCGGCGACGCCGAGAGGCTGCGGCCCGTGGGGATCGACTCGCGGTTGCCCATGGCCAAGGCTTTTTGGGTTGTGGCTCTTGCGATCGCCCGAGCGAGGCGCGTCTGCCACCACAGCACACTCGCTCCCTTTCAACGGTCTTTTATCCACTCTGGAATTGTGGGTGAAACAACGGAGATGGGCAACCCAGTCACGCTGAGACTAGACGACATGGCTACATTTCTTTGGTCCCTCTCTCTCTCTCTCTGTTGCTCCCAGCTAATAGTGCATCCCATCTCGACCTGGGAACGAAACTGGCTTAGGCGAACTCGGGGTGCTTGAGCAGCTGCGTGGCCGTGGCGATGCCGGCGCGGTAGGCGCCGTGCACGTAGCCGAAGTACTCGGCCGACGTGTGCTCGCCGGAAAAGTACACGCGACCCACGGGCTCGGCGAGTTTGGCAAAGTCGTCGGTCGTGAAGTCCGGCGGCGGGTTGCTCCACGAGCCGCTGAAGAGCGGGTCGCGGCCCCAGCGGTTGAACGTCACGGCGACGTTCTTGCTGGTGATGCGGTCAGCGGCCTTGGGGAACATGGTCTGCATGGCCTGGATCACTTCGCCGCGGACCTCCGCGTCCGAGAGATACTCGACGCGCTTGGCAAAGTCGCCGCCGAGCATGACGAGCGACAGGTAGCTTGAGGTCTTGGAGTTCGAGTAGGCCGAGCCGAGCTTGGGCAACGACAGGTCGAGCCAGGACGTGTAGTTGCCCGTGACGGCGTCGGCGAAGATCCAAGTCTCGGCGTCGTTCGTGTAGTCGGCCCAGAACCGCTCCTTGGTCTCGACGAAGACCTTGAGGAAGAGCGTCATGTCCACGCGCTGGATCGCGTCCATTTTGTCCTCCGGAAGGCGCGGGCTGAAGAGCGTGCGCGCGCGGTAGTTCATGACGCCGCGCTAATGGTTGTGACCACGAAGTCGCCCGTGAACGTCGTCTGCTCGCCCGTCTCGGTGTGGGTCGCGTCCACGGAGACGCCCTTGTCGTCGTAGCGGATCTTGCCGACGCGGTTCTTGAGCACGACGTTCTTGTTGGTGAGCGGGCTCGGGAAGACCGAGTCGAGCAGCTTGTACGCGAGGCTGTTGTAGCCCTTCTGGTCGATCACGAACGCGTCGTTGTCGTCGTCCGCGTACGTGGCGATGTTGAGTGCGAGCTCAAAGGACGTGTCATCGGCCGGGCCCATGTCCAAGTCCATCTCATTGTAGAGCAGCGCCTTCTCGAGTGGCGTGTGCGGCACCTAGCCTTCGTAGCGCAGCGCGTCGTCCACCGAGAGGTCTTTCTTGCGGAGAGCCTTGTATCGCTTGGCTCGCTCTTCCACCTTCTCGTACGCGGCCTCGAAGCGTTCGACTTCCTCTTCCTCCTGCGGGTCCGGAGGCAGGTAGGTCACCGAGGACCAGTTGGTCTTGACAGTCTGGAGCCCTGACTTCTTGGCGACGTCCAGGATCGGGTTGTTCACGAGCCCGTGGATCCAGTTGGCGCCGAGCTCGATGTTGCGGCCGGCGAACGTGCCCTGCTTCATGCGGCCGCCGATGTAGTCGTTGGCCTCGATGATCGTGATGTTGGTGAAGCCTTTGTCGAAGAGCGTCTTGGCCGTCATGACGCCCGACATGCCAGCGCCCAGCACGAGAATGCGGGGCTGGGTCTTGGCGGAGGCCTGCTCTGTCGCGCTGGCGCCGCTGAGCAGCACGACCGCGAGCGAGAGCCACGCGAGTCCGTTGGTCTTCATGGGTTGGAATTCGCCGCTTGCATTCGCGGAGACCGTCGAATTGGATTCTGATCGGAGAGGAATCGCCGTGACCTGCGATTTCGCGTGTCGTCCACTGGCCGTGGAGTCCTGGCGCTGTTCGCTTGCGAGTAACGGGTCCTTGTCTGGCCATCTGCGGAGACCAATTGGTCGAGTGGAGGATCCAGTTGGCAAATCTCATCTTGGGATCCCTACCCTCGCGCGCAGAGATGCCCGAGCAGCTCGACAGATTCCCGCTCGCGGCGTCGTGTTGTGAACCGATCGGGAAGGATCGCGTCGCCCATGGTGGTCGCACCGAGAGATGCCGCTCTCTTGCCACCACACATCGGACCCAGCGGGAGTGATCCAGAAAACAGCGAACGTGAAGACGATCGCGGCGGCCCAGAGCCGAGAAGGCCATCGTGGTGATTGGACTCGCTCGGGTGAGGGGGCCATCACGTCAGGTACCCGCTTGGATGGGCGAGATGGTGAGGACAAAATAATTTGGGACTGGCTATGTACACATCGTTGCCTGTCCACACCAGCTTGGCGAAGCTGAGTCGAGCTTGAATCGTGCAAGAAAAGGCCATGGCCTCCACGATCGTCTGGATGCTGCCGGCACCGGACACGCACGAACGTCCCGACCGGCTCGCAACGAATTGTGAACGGAACGAACACATTTCCACGCGATCTCGTAAGCACACGACGTTAACCAATCCGTTCACGCCGCAATCTACTGGAACTCGCGGCGCTTGAGCAGCCGGCGTGCCGTCGCGATGCCCGCGCGGTACGCGCCGTGCACGTAACCAAAGTACTCGGGCGACGTGTGCTCGCCCGAAAAGTACACGCGACCCACGGGCTCGCCTAGCCTGGCGAAGTCGGCTCTCGTAAAGTGCGGACGCGCGTTACTCCACGTCGTGGAGTAACCCGCGTCCGGCTCGTGGAGTCCACGAGCCGCCGAAGAACTCGTCCTGCCCCCAACGATGGAGTGCCACAGCCGTGACGGCGTTCCTGTCAATACGACTTGCAGCCCTGGGGAACATGGCGCGCATGACGTGGATGACCTCGTCGCGGATCTGGTCGTCACTGAGCGTCTCTGTGCGACGCGCAAAGTCGCTTCCGAGTGTACACATCGCGAGGAAGCTCGAATTCTTGGAACTCGCGAATTCGGCGCCGAGCTTTGGGATCGACAGGTCGAGCCATGCCGTGTAATTACCCACTTGCTCCTCGGCGAAGAGCCACGAATCTGTGTTGTGCGTGACGTCTGCCCAGAAGCGCTCGGTCGTCTCGACGAAAACCTTGATGAACAGCGTCATACCCACGCGGAAAATCGCGTCCAGCTTGTCCTCCGGTAGCGGCGGACTGAAGAGCGCGAGCGCTTTGTTGCGAAGCACGCCGGCGCTGAAGGTCGAGACCACGAAGTCGGCATTGTAAGTAGACACGGCGCCGGTCTTGATGTTCTGGGCCGTGACCGTGACGCCGTTGACGTTGTAGGCGATCTTGGTGACGTTGATGTTGAGCAGAACGTTCTGGTTGGCCAGCGGATTGGGGAAGTGCTTGTCGAGCAGACTGTAGGCGAGGCTGTTGCAGCCGTTGCGGTCCACGACCAGCATGTTGTTCTTATCGTGAGCGTACGTGGCTGTGTTCAGTCCGAGTTCGAACGACGTCTCGTGCGCTGGGCCAATGTCCAAGTCCATTTCGTTGTACAATAGAGCCTTCTCAAGCGGAGTGTGAGGGACCCAACCCTCGTACCGGTACGCGTCGTCGACCGCGAGGTCTTTCTTGCCAGCAGCCAAGTACTTCTTCGCGCGCGCTCATACTTTTTCGGAGACATGAGTAAACGTCTCGTCTTCTTCTTTTTCGGATCCGCACCAACCGGGAGTATGGCGATTGTAGTAAAATTTGTCTGGACATAGCTGAGCCCGCTGCTCTTGGCGTAGTCGTAGATCGGGTTGTCCCTAGTGCCGTGGATCCAATTCGCGCCGTATTCGATGCGGCGGCCCGCGAACAAGCCCGACCGCATGCGCCCACCGATTTAGTCATTCGCCTCGATGATCGTGATGCCGGTGAAGCCATTCTCGTAGAGCGTGGAGGCCGTCATGACGCCCGACATGCCAGCACCGAGCACGAGGATCTTGGGCTTGGTCTTGGCGGTGGCCTGGTCTGCGGCGTGGGCGGTGGTGATGAAGACCACAGCCGCGAGCGCGAGCGTGCGAAGCGACGAGGCGAGCATCGTGGTGGAGGTATCGACTGAGGAGGTCCGAGTCGGATTCGATTGTGAGCGTGCTGGTCGGTGGGCTGTGGTCGGAGAGAGTGCAAACAGCTCTCTGCGGCTCATCGGGCTCGCTTCCCTACACTATGACAAGCATGTTATTGGAACTCGAAGCGCTCTAAGCAGCTGCTGCGCCGTCGCGATGACCGCAAGGTACGCGCCGTGCACGTAGCCAAAGTACGCCCACGCTCACGCTGATTGAGACCAACTTCTCGTCGGTCACGTATCTGCTATTGGACGCCGACCCACACGCTGACAAATCTCCTTCGTTCCATGCAATCAGCGAACGCCGCCCACGGCGTTCCGCTTCGAGTCGCCTAAGCAAAAGTCTCAGTACGGTTGGGATGGGTAGATGACAGCGAGTCGCTGGATTCTGATGATGCATCCAGGTGCCAGCGTACCGTTGGTCTTCCCGTGAAGGCGTTGTAGCGGAGGGAAAGACCTTTCTCGACGTCGCGAAGCCAGGCCCCGGCACGGCACACCTCAATATCCGTGGAGATGCCCGTTGTGGAGGTCGTATTGGCGCAGAAGTGTCGGGCGTGATATTCAGCTGATGGTTGTATCAATTTCTCTTCATTGATATCTGCCAATATCTACTGCAGACTCTAGAAGCTGTACTACTAATACGCTTCCCTAGCCTCACTGGAACTCGGGGCGCTTCATGAGCTGCGTGGCCGTCGCGATACCCGCGCGGTATGCGCCGTGCACGTAGCCAAAGTACTCGGGCGACGTGTGTTCTCCTGAGAAGTACAGGCGACCGACCGGCTCGGCGAGCTTGGCGAAGTCGGCCTTGGTGAAGTCTGGGCGCGGGTTACTCCACGAGCCGACGAAGAGATCGTCGTGGCCCCAGCGGTGGACCGTGATGCCCGTGACGGTCTTGGCATTGATGCGGCTCGCAGCCTTGGGGAACATGGCGCGCATGACGTGGATGACCTCATCCTTGATCTGGTCGTTCGATAGGTCCTGCGTGCGCTCGGCAAAGTCACTGCCGAGCATGCACATGGCCATGAAGCTGCCCGTGGCCGAGTTCTTGGTGTTGGAGAACCCAGAGGCAAGCTTTGGGATCGAGAGATCCATCCACGAGGTGTAGTTGCCCACGAGCTTGTCGGCGTAGATCCAGGTCTCGGAACCGTCCGTGACGTCGGCCCAGAACTTCTCGGTGGTTTCCACAAAGACCTTGAGGAAGAGCGTCATGTCCACGCGGAAGATCGCGTCGAGCTTGTCCTCGGGCAGCGTCGGCGTGAAGAGCGTGAGCGCCTTCTTCTTGAGCACGCCGGCACTAAAGGTCGTGACCACAAAGTCGGCCGAGTACGTGGTCGTCACGTCGGTCTTGGAGTTCTTGGCCGTGACAGTCACGCCCTTGTCCGCGTACGCGATGCTCTTGACTTTGCTGTTAAGGATGACGTTCTTGTTGGTCAGCGGGTTCGGGAAGTGCTTGTCGAGCAGCGAGTACGCGAGGTTGTTGTAGCCCTTGCTGTCAACGACGAGCATGTCGTGGTCGTCGCCGGCGTAGGTGGCGATGTTGAGCCCGAGCTCGAACGATGTCTCGTGGGCCGGACCCATGTCGAGATCCATGTCGTTGTAGAGCAGCGCCTGCTGCAGTGGTGTGTGCGCCGTCCAGCCTTCGTAGCGGTAGGCGTCGTCGACCGCGAGGTCCTTCTTGCCAGCAGCCAAGTACTTCGCGGCTCGCTCGTCGACCTTTTGTTGGGCCTCGTCGAAGGCTTCGGCCTCTGCGTCAGCGTTCGGGTCGGCGCCAAGAGGGAGGTACGTCACCGAGGACCAGTTGGTCTCGACGAGGTTCACGCCCTTGCTCTTGGCGTAGTTGAAGATCGGGTTGTCGCTGATGCCGTGGACCCAGTTCGCGCCGTACTCGATGTGGCGGCCCGCGAACCACCCCGACCGCATACGTCCGCCGATGTAGTCGTTCGCCTCGATGATCGTGATGTCGGTGAAGCCTTTCTCGTAGAGCGTGGACGCCGCCATGACGCCCGACATGCCAGCGCCGAGCACGAGGATCTTGGGCTTGGTCTTGGCGGCGGCTTGGTCTGCGGCGTGGACCGTGGCGACGAAGACCACAGCCGCAAGCGCGAGCGTGCGAAGCGACGAGGCGAGCATCGTGGTGGAGTATCGACTTAGGAGGTCCGAGTCAGATTGGAGAGTGAGCGAGAGATCGATCCTGAGGAGGGACACCGGACGCTTCGGCTCAGGTCATCGTGGGCTGGACAAGCCAGCGATACGTAGTACTGTACGGTCTGGCTGCTTGCAGATCCCGACGGCGGTTGTGAGCCAGGGCAACCAGGTCGCACGTGAGGGGACAGCCTGTGACTGACCCGGATGGACAGCACCAGCTGATTGGCTGGGCCTGTCAGGAAGTCAGAAAATCCACACTGTAGGCCCCGCCGCATCAGCGCGATTGACCCCGAGTCGCGGCCACTGACCGGTGTGGAAGTCACAGACACGTCGTCCCAACGTCCACGTGGATGGGACAGAGGTTGCTCTCCCAAACGAAACCGAACCGCCGACGCATAATTTAGTACAGTATGGTAATGACTGTGAATACAGCTATGGTATTCAATAATGCACCGGGAACGCGATGGAATCAGTCCTCGTGTGCAGCACACGTGGACCGGCAAGCCCGCACACTGTGCGGGCTTGCGAGTTGGCTGGAGCGGCTCTGGTGTACTCTGCGGCATCGCCACAACGCTTGATGAGCTCCTGAACACGAAGCCGTTCTCAAGCATTTCGATTACTGAAGTAGTTGTCTATAAAACAAAGCGGCAAGTCTTTGTCTACCACTCGCTGAGCGACGACTCGTGTCGAGTCCGCGGCCGACGATGATCTGTGACTTACGACGGAGATCCTGTAATCAATCGCGCCGTCAGCAGTGGTGTACGGTCCCGCTGGATTTTTATCCGCTTGAGAAAAGATCTGATACGGCACAGGTAAGCAAAATCGCCTTCTCGCGGCTACGCTTACGACTGGAGAGCCAAGCGACGAAAATGCATCGCAAAGCTCTAGCTCGTCGTGCGTCAAGATCTGACTTTGGCTGGAGAGCAACTCGAGCCGAAGTAGCTGAAGGCGAAACTCGCCTCGAGAACGCACACAAAGCTGGCGTGGACCGGGTCGAAGCGTGGGAGAATCTTTAACAGCAAAACCCGTGGAGTTCTACGAGCCTCACGTTGACCTTTCGCTGAATGTACCAGTACAAGCTCAAAACCTCACAGAGACCGGGAAACTAGGCGGCTGGTCGTGATGAGACCACGTCGCTGCACATTCCAGCGTCGGCGAAGTTGCTCGATCCATGTTTACTGCACCCCATCCAATTGTCACCCAACGTCCGATGTGGGCCATCATCATCTTTGATTCCATGCGAATACAACCTCGGCTTCGATACTCGCTCTCGAGTAAAGACTCAATCCAAGTGATAATGAGGTGACCACACTACTGTAGAGAACTAAACGATGCCAACAGCTCTCTCGGGTGCACTAAAGGTGCGTAAATAGTTCAAAAAATCATTCCAAAATTGCTGTACTGTCTTGTGCGACAACACTACAAGCCTTGGCGGTAAGGCTTACTTAAACTCAGCACGTTTCAGCAGCTGCTGCGCTGTGGCGATACCAGCGCGGTACGCGCCGTGCACGTAACCAAAGTACTCAGCCGAAGTGTGCTCACCCGAGAAGTAAACACGGCCGACCGGCTCACCGAGCTTCTTAAAGTCGTCCTTGGTGAAGTCCGGGCGTGGGTTGGCCCACGAGCCGTAGAAAAGCTCGTCCGACCCCCACTTGTTCATCACCACGCTCGACACCGTCTTCTCGTTGATGCGCGACGCGGCCTTCGGGAACATCGCGCGCATCACGTGGATCACCTCGTTCTTCAGCTCCGCCTCGCTGATCTTCTCCACGCGAGCCGCGAAGTCGCTTCCCAGCATACACAGCGACACGTAACTGGCGTTTTTGGGCTCCGAAAAGGCCTTGCCCAGCTTCGGCAAAGACAGATCCACCCACGAAGTGAAGTTGCCCGTCAGCCTGTCCGCGTAGATCCACGTCTCCGCGTCGTTCGTGTAGTCCTTCCAGAACTTCTCCGTCGTCTCCACGAATACCTTCAAGAACAGCGTCATGTCCACGCGGTGGATCGCGTCCAGCTTGTCCTCCGGCAGAGCCGGCTCGAAGAGCTCACGTGACTTGACCTTGAGCACGCCGGCGCTGAACGTCGTCACCACAAAGTCCACCCTGTACGTCGACGCTTGGCCCGTCTTGACGTTTGCCGCCGTGATCGTCACGCCGCTCTTGTCGTATGCGATCTTGGTCACCTTGGTGTTGAGCACGACTTTCTTGTTGGACAGCGGGTTGGGGAAGTTCTTGTCGAGCAGGTTGTACGCGAGGTTGTTGTAGCCCTTCTGGTCGATCACGAAGGCGTCCTTGTCGTCCTTTTCGTACGTCGGGATGTTGAGCGCGAGCTCGAACGAGGTCTCGTCGGCCGGCCCCATGTCCAGATCCATTTCGTTGTACAGCAGCGCGTTCTCCAGCGGTGTATGGGGCACCCAGCCTTCGTAACGCAGGGCGTCGTCGACAGCGAGGTCCTTCTTGCCGCGGTTGAGATACCGAGCGGCACGCTCCTCCATCTTCTCGTACGCAGCCTCAAAGCGCTCGACCTCTTCTTCCTCGTTCGGGTCGAACGGCAGCATGGCCACGGACGACCAGTTGGTCTCGACGGTCTGCAAGCCCGTCTTCTTGGCGAGATCGTAGATGGGGTTCTCGACCGTGCCGTGGATCCAGTTGGCGCCGAGCTCGATCTTGCGGCCGGCAAAAGTGTCCTGCTTCATACGGCCGCCGATGTAGTTGTTGGCCTCGATGATCGTGATGTCCGTGAAGCCTTTCTCGTAGAGCGTGTTGGCGGCCATGACACCCGACATACCGGCGCCCAGCACGAGGATCTTGGGCTTGGGCTTGGCGTTCTGCGCGGCTGGGTTGGCCTTTGCATCGCCGGCACTGACGAGCAGCGCCGAGGCCACGAGGCCGATAGTGAGCGTGGTACGCAGCCACGAGCGACTGGTCTTGGACGGCATCCTGGCTTGGGCTCCGTTAGTCGAATTGGATTGTGAGGACGCCAACCAAGGAGCCCCCGACCGGGAGGTTGGTCGCACGTGACATGGCTCTGGCGTGTGGTCGCGTCGTTGGCCGAATCTGTGGAGGGCCCGAGTCACCAGTGGACCGCCTGCGTGACAACTCGACTGACTACTTGAAACCGATTGGGTGACAGGCGGTGGAGAGACAGGCCACACTCTGCATACGAGACTTGGACGGTATTTCAGTATCCTGACCGAGGTCATTAGCGGGAATGCGTCAGCGGCGTACTGAAATAATATGATGTAGCTGTTTTGGGCGGAATCCCAGCTGATGGGAGAGGCGCCTTAGGCGAGATGTCCCAGATTGCGATGACCAGCTGGAGGTCTCAGTTGGGTTCGCCATCCGATCCGAACGTCCGGCAGAGACGCTGGTGCCTGAGAGGGATATAGAGACCGGACTGAGCTCAACAAGTATTAGGAGAGGAAGTAGTAGCTGCTGGCATGCAGGCTCGTCGTTTGCAGATGGATACGATGGCGTGCAGTATTAATATGGTATGCACAACCGCGACGTCTCGCCTGCAAGCATCGAAAACAGTCGCTGCTTGCTGAAACTACACTATTCCGCGGGAAGAGAAGGGAACACTGATGGGGTGGACAGGCGGCGCAGATTAGGCGCACGCCGTTCGACGTGTCGACAGCCCTCGACACCTTGGCGTTCCCTTGAGGTTGAACGCTGTGCCCGACACTGGCTATCAACACAGGCGACTGACGCGCTCGGCGACCTGCCAATCGCGTCACTCTCATTCGCCCTGGGATCGTCCTCATCGCGAGCTGGTGGGGTTCATGGGAACGAGCGGTGGCTGTTACACACGCGTCGCAGGTGGAAGAGAAGAGCAAAGCAGTCTACTTCGAAGGCTTGCAGGTATCGCATGATAGCCCAAAGGTCTACTTGTCGCCGTGGCCATGGCTTATTAGACAGGTCGATATTGTAGGTTTATTTGTCCAGGCCGACGAGCGGAAGTGCTGCAGCGAGGCGTCCTGGTCTCTACACGGTCAATCTAGTCTCCTGAATAGAGGAGACCGAGGTTAGAATTGAAATGCATCGCATGTAGTATGAATATTCACGCAATCCAACTGACCGATGGACTGGCGATGATGCTGATCAAGTTGAAGCGTATCGAGATCAACGAAGTTTCGATCAGGATGTCTCAGGTTCACACACGACCATACAGTTCTCTTCGTTTTTACACAGGACCTAATGGTCTCAGTTCTTCAGGCTGCGTGGGTCGCGCGCTCCACTCGCTGGGCTTTCGCCTGTTGCTTGAGCTTTTTTTCCTCAGCACGCTCGAAGTTTCTGGCCTGGATCTTGACGTTGTGACGGTCCTCAGAGCTCTCATGCTTGTGGCTCATCTCGTCCATCGCACCGGCGAGCAAGACCATGAGTGAGAGATCGACGCCTGGCGCGACCTCCAGCACGTACTTGCCGTCTCGCACGTCGCCCACGGGTCGCTGGTGCGCGATCATAAAGATGTCGCCTTCCATGTTGTGGCGCTGGATCGCGATGGCCGAGTTGCGCGCGAGCCACTGGCGGCGGCCCGTGACGATGACCCTCACGCGGTCGGCCGAGTCGTGTTCGCCGCGGAGAATGAGGCTCAGCGGGAAATCGAACGCGTTGGAGCGCGTCTGGAACCGGAAGATCTCATGCGTCGCTGCAAAGCCGCCTGGGATCACGGCGAACTCGGTGCGGTTGGCCCTTGCCGCGTCCACAGCGTGCTGTTCCATGCCCACGACGGGCACGCCGTACGCGTCGCACAGGACGCGTCGCGTGGCGGTTCCCTCTTTCGGCGGCGGCACTTTGAAGAGCAGTTTGTTCTGCTTGACGTCGCGGATCTCAATGTCGTAGTCGTGCGGCTTGTTCCAGAACTGGTCCTCGAGCTCGAGCGTCGTGACGGCGTCCTTGACGAAGCGCCGGTGGATGATTCCTTCGATGTTGCGCTGCGCGATGAGCGGCTTGTTGTCGGCGACGATGCCGTAGGAGGACGCAGTGGACGCGCGGCTGCCCATGGCGTCCGAAGGCAGACAGTGGAGAAGTGGTGGAGACTTGGGCACGAAGTGGGCTCCAGCTTGCCTTTGTCACCATCACGTAACACGCCACCATCACATAACAGATCATCATGTTGCCTGCTACTATACCTTATTTAATAATATTTTTGTACATTAAGCTAGGGAAATAGCTTCGATTTGTCTTTTATAACTGATATACCCGTATTAATAGATACCTACTGGCATGGATATCACATGCCCAGTATTTGGGTGGGGAGTCCCACCCTCGGCTAAGGGACCCCTACCCAGCAAAAGAACTTGGACGTTTTGATCCCCCTCTCACGACGAGGCCCGTCCGGGTCCACAGAACAGAAAGACTCACCACGCAAGTGGATCGCCGTCTCTTCAGTGAAGAGACGGCGATCCACTTGCGAAGTCAAACGACCTGAAGAGTCTTCGGGTCGTGTAACTTCTGGTCTGGCGCCTGATTTCTCTGATATTTTGCTGGATCTTCGTAGCGGACCAGCACGGGACTTCTCGAATCACAAATCACCTCAATTGAACACTATCCGCGTGGCGGTCTCACTTTCCAAATCCTCGAGTCGACCGTAATGGGCCATGCGTCCTCCTCCGCCAGATACCAAACAGGCAACGTGCTGATCGCTGCAGACCAGCCGCTCGTGCCGCAGCGCCACTTCGAAGGCACGATCCACAAGCGCTTTGTCAAGACGACGACCACGACGCTCGAATTCCCAGCCCAGTTCTGGCACATGGCCGTCGACGGCCCCGTCGAGATCCGCGACGTCACGCAGAACAAACTGCTCTTCAAAGTGCCGCCTCCAAAGGATGACGCAAGCTCGAAGCGCATCTTGTGCGACGCCTACGGCGTGCCGGTCGTGGGCTTGGAGCACCGTGTCGTGGAGCCTGCAGCGGCTAAGTGCATCGAGTTTTCGATCGTCCCGGGCGGCTACGCCGGCACGAACGTGCAGTTCCGCTTCGAAACGCGCGACAACGCGTTCGACTATCCGCTCATGATGGTGCTTGCCGGCGAGGAGCTCTCGAACGACCGCGTTTGGATCGTGGGTGTGGGCAGGCACCAGTGGCTCGCACGGCGCTTCGAGTTTGATATCCAGCGCCACGGACGCACGGGCCAGCTGTGGCCGATCGCTCGACAGGAGCCAGTCGGAGATCTGGCCGATGGCAAGTATCGCATCGTGGTGGCGCCTGGCGTGGATCTCTCGCTGGTCGTGCTGCTCGCGGCCGCAATGGAGATCACGACCTGCAAATACGCAGGCGGTTTTGACCGCTACAACCTCAAGCGAGAGTCCAAGCGCCAAGCCAAGGCCGAGAAGCGAGCACTTAAGGCTGCCGCAAGGGTCAAGCACAAGGACGGTCAGGAAGCGATCGCGTCAGCGTAGGCTGCTACCAACGAATAGTTATGCTGTAGGAATGGAAACGTGAAGTGCCATTTCTTATTATAAGGCTACGTCACAGTATGCACTGACGACCCTCTACGACGAGAACTCGGGGCGCTTGAGCAGCTGCGTGGCCGTGGCGACGCCAGCGCGGTAGGCGCCGTGGACGTAGCCAAAGTACTCGGGCGACGTGTGTTCTCCCGAGAAGTAGACGCGGCCCACGGGCTCGCCGAGCTTTTCAAAGTCCTCGACCGTGAAGTCCGGGCGCGGGTTAGACCACGAGCCGTAGAAGAGCTCGTCGGTGCCCCAGTTGTTGACAATCACGTTCGTGACGGTCTTGGAGTTGATACGACCGGCCGCCTTGGGGAACATGGCACGCATGGCCACGATGACCTCATTGCGCAGCTGGTCGTTCGTCAGCAGCTGCGTGCGCTCGGCAAAGTCGCTGCCGAGCATGCAGAGCGCGAGGTGCGTGTTGTTCTTGGAGTTGGAGAACGCACCGCCGAGCTTGGGCACCGAGAGATCCATCCACGAGGTGTAATTGCCCAGCACCTGGTCGGCGAAGATCCACGTCTCGGTGTTGTCGGTGAAGTCGGCCCAGAAGCGCTCGGTCGTCTCGACAAAGACCTTGAGGAAGAGCGTCATGTCGACTCGGAAGATCGCGTCCATCTTGTCCTCCGGCAGCGTCGGCACGAAGAGGTCGAGCGCCTTGGCCTTGAGCACGCCGGCGCTGAACGTCGTTACCACAAAGTCCGCCTTGTACGTCGAGACGGCGCCGGTCTTGACGTTCTGTGCCGTGACCGTCACGCCGTTCTTGTCGTACGCGATCTTGGTCACCTTGGTCCTCAGCACGACCTTCTTGTTGGACAGCGGGTTGGGGAAGTTCTTGTCAAGCAGCGTGTAGGCCAGGCTGTTGTAGCCCCTGCTGTCCACAACGAGAGCGTCGTTGTCGTCGTCAGCGTACGTGGCGATGTTGAGCGCGAGCTCGAACGACGTGTCGTCGGCCGGCCCCATGTCCAGGTCCATCTCGTTGTACAACAGCGCCTTCTCGAGCGGCGTG
>JAADVR010000677.1:0-19005 GCA_023335855.1 Pythium scleroteichum
GAGCGTATGTTTTCTAACCTGTCGATCTTCAGCGTGCGACCTGTACAGCTACCGACGCGCTTCTGTACAGCAGATCTCGCACCAGGACCTTCCTGTCCACAGGCCACTGCGCTGCAGAGAGGCGATTCGCGACGGCTTGTTCTGTACTGCTACCGACTCGCTTCTGCGGCTTCTGCCGGCCTCTTTAAGAGACACCACTGCGACGCTTCGCACTTTGAGCCGATTCATCCCAAAGAAACCACCACCGGGAGTTACGCACGCTGCTTCACCCGGATGTGAGTTTTGTAATACACGAAGTATCAGAGTTGTAGACCGCGTCAGTTTCTAGCTAGGCCAGGCTTATAGATCGCGTCGGTGGTAACCTTAGCTGCGCCGTATTTCCGGAGCGCCCATTCGCGCTTGTGGCTCGTCGCGGAACGATTCGTCCTCGCGTTAGAACACGAAATTTTGGTCGTACACTCGGCAATATTTGATATGCGTATTTTTCGTTTTATCCAGGAAGTTTCATTGCACCAAGTTTCTGACGCGTACAACCTTGCATACCGACGCACAGACTGTGTTACTGCTTGGGTCGGTATGCCTATTAAAAGCCATGAATTGGTCCTCAAAACCAATCGCCACGACCCGCATGGAGGAATCCACGCTCACGCAACAATTCTCGGCAGTGAGCGACGAGAGAATGAGGGGGATTGCTGAGCGTAGTTTGTCCGTCGACCCCTCTCGTCGACCAAGCGCACTCGAGCTTGCCTTCGAGTTGCGGCAGATTCTAAAGCACTAAGTGCAAGCAAGATTCAGATCGCATCCACACACAAAAAATTCGTCCTCATTGTCGATCAGGTTAGTCGATCTATCATGACCTTAGGAGTTTTCGAAGGATGAAAGCGACCTCCAGGGCGTTGGGCCGGTCGGCAGGATTTGTTGCCACGCACCGTCCGACGAGAAGCGCAATCTGAGGATGGCACGATGACGATACGCTGGGCTGAACTTGACCACGCGCGACTTGCTGGAGCAGGTTGAATTCAGAAATCGACCTTCCTTGCTCTGCGAATGGTAGTGTGTGCGTGTCGAGCTCTACGAGCAGCACACCGAACGAGTAGATGTCGCACAACTCGGTGTACTTCCCACCGCCGATGATGACCTCCGGAGCGAGCCACCGACTGGTGCCGACGCCTGTCGACATTGTCGCATTCTCCGACTGCAAGCGAGAGACCCCAAAGTCACTGATCTTTGCTCGCATCTTGGCATCCAAAAGGATGTTTCGAGCCTTTAGGTCTCGATGAACGATCGGTGGGCTGAACGAGTGAACGTATGCGAGTCCCTCGGCGACCGCCAGAGCCATTTTCAGCTCGGTGGCGGTCCAAGAAGGAGGCGTGCGATCGAGATGCGACCGCAAGTCTCCGTTGGGCATGTACTCGAGGAGTACCTGAAAGTCTCTCGAGGACGTCCACGCGACCCCGACGAACGAGACGATGCTGGGATGTTGAAGCGTGGATATGATGTCGACCTCTGCAATCAACACCCTCAATTTTTTCTCGTTGAACTGGTCGTGGATGAGTCTCTTGGACGCTAACGCTCGGTTGTCGTTGAACTTGACCAACACCACTGCGCCTTGTGCCCCACTTCCGATCAGCGAGACGTCACGCAGCTCTCGAACGTCGATCCGCCAATTCATCAACGGCGTGAGCGCACTCGCGAGTTCATCCGGTGCGCCGGCTTGCAGTGGCTGCGATGAAGCACTTGACGTCGTTCCAGTTGTGGTCACCTCCGTGTAAGCTGGACCTTGATAGAGTGAGTGCTTGGCTTTCCTCTTGCTCCGCCACATGAGCCACAGGCCGAGTAGAACCAGAAGAGCAACCGCGGCAACGACGGAAATCGTCGTCACGTGCGAAGACGACGCGGAGGAAGCCGAGTGGATCGAGATTTGCTCTGAATCGGACGTAGTGGGCGGGCGACCGGACCGCTTATCTGCAGTAGAAATGCCGCTATCGCTCGCGGCCGACTCAGAGGACGCCGACGACGACGACGATGAAGGCGGTGAGGGCGTTAGTTCTTCGCTGTCGGGCGACGGTGTTACTGTCTGCGAGGACGACTCGCTCTTGGACGGACTCGGTGTGTCCGAATTGTCCGATCCAGCGGACGAAACCACGGCCGACGGAGCAGTAGACGCCGCTGGCTCACTTGTCTCGCCGCGCGCTGTCGCCTTGGGCGTGGCGGTCGTCGTAGCAGGGCTCGGTGCTGTCGCCGGCGCCTGCGTGGTCGGCGTGGCTGCGGGAGGGGCTGGCGCCGGGGTGACGACGGGCTGGTTCGGAGTCGGCGCCGGCGTCGTCGCTTGCGAGCGGCACACGGCCTCCAGCGGCGTGATCAAGTCCGCGTAGAGCTGGAAGTATTTGGTCGAGCACTCGCTCGGGTTGGCTGCTTTCATGGCGTCGACGATCGCGAGACACGCCGAGGCGCGGCAGATCTGGAGCATCTTCTGGTAGTCGGGCGCCAATGTCGTGTAGTCCAGCGTGCTGTAGGCGCTCTTGGCGCACGCATTCGTGGTGTCCGAAGACCACCGCACGGTGGCATCGCAGGCCGTGGCCATCTTGCCCACTGGGCTCACGTGTCGTTGGGTGTCTTACATACAGAAGACGTCTGTGGTTTAGCTAGGGAGAGATTCATTATATATTGTTAGAGTTTCAGCTATCAGGAGTAATATTGAATAGTATAATGTCATAACATGAATAAAAGAAAAATATAGATTACGCGAGGTGAAGCCCACTGGAAAGATGGACCTGCGTGCCCATCCGTGGCAACAGCTGCGAGCTGCCGTACGTATCACCGGGCCAGTATTGAGCAATTTTCGCCGTCGGGCGCGGCCAGCACAATCGGTCTCGAGCGAGCATGGCGCGGCGCGTCTCTCTGTGGCTGTGGTCGGCACTCGCGGGCGTCTGCGTCTCCCTCGACTGGCCGTACTCGGTCGTCGTGCCCCAGCTCGCGGACGAAGTCGCGCAGTGTGCCAAGGTCTCCGGTTTCGGCTTCGCCAATGACACGCTCATCACGGCAGCGCAGGCGGCCGCGACGTGTCCGGACCCCAGTTGCATCGCCCTCATGAACGCCTTTTTCAACACGGCCACCGACCACGCTGACGTGCTCAGCCTCGCGTTGACGTACAGCCGCTTCGCCATGCCGGTGATCTACTTCTGCTGGTTCTTCCGGATGCCCGACGATATCTGTTCCACGGACCCGTACAACGATCTGGACATCCACCTGCGCGAGAAGGACGAGGCCTGCGCGCGAGTGACGGGCATGTCCGTGTTTGATAGCTCGGAAGATACCGGTAACCACTGGCTGGACTTCTACGAGAGCGGAGAGCTGTGTCCTCAGGAATGTGTCGACATTGCGAAGCGACTCGAGTTCTTCGGCACATCCACACTCACGACGTGTGTCGTCAGCAACGACGAGAGACACTCGGACCACATGTATTACAAATTCCTCATGCAAGCAGCCTGTCTCGACATCTTCGCCACCGACTACGCTTGGAACTATGCATACCAACCAGGATGGCCGCTGCTAATAACTGCGGATCCCCCCACAGTCGAACCATCCACGACGCCCACGCCTCCAACTACAGTGTCGAGTCCCGTGAACGCCTCGATCACTGACGGAAGCCTCTCACCTGAACTTCAGGACGAAGACGAGGAGGCCACTGTGGGCGATGCGACGGCGCCGTCGGCACGGCCAACGACGTCGCAACCCAACAGAGCTGGGAGCCCTCCGACATCGAAACCAGGTAGTACTGTCACTTCCATCACTTCCACTCCAGCGACTTCACCCAACCCAGTAAAACGTGACCAGCCGACGTCTCCACCAGCCGCAGACGTGTCGACTGGGGCCGAACGAGTCCGAACGACATCGCCGGGAGGCCAGCCCCACGACGAAGGGAACGACAGCTCGCCGCCATCAGTCATTCAGAACACGGATATTCGAGCCAATCGCACGTTGAGCAAGCTCGTATACGTGGTCCCAACGATTGCGATCTTCGCACTTTGTGTCTTATTCGCCTTGTTCAAGAGACGCCGAGATCAGGCGGCAAGCAAAGAAGCCCATGAGGACGAGTTATACTCCGAGATCACGGACGGACCTGACACGAACCAGTCTTCTCTCGATCCCAGTGGGATGAAGATTGCCAAAACGCTCTCACTCAACTCGATCCAAGACATCCGGATCATTGGCTCCGGCGGCCACGGCGTCGTCTATCTCGTCAAGGATACTGCTCACGACCGCATGCTCGCGTCCAAACGCCTCGCGAAGAACCACCAAACGAACGACCGCATCGCCGAGTTTCTCGAGGAGATCCAGCTCGTGTCCACTCTCAGCCACCCGTGTATCGTTGCATTCGTCGGCGCGACGTGGATGCATCGCACGGATGTGCAGGCGTTATTCGAGTACATGGATGGCGGAGACCTTCGCCAGCACCTCGACCAGACGCCGGTCGGTCCGTGGGATACTCAGAAGTTCTCGATCGCCGTCGATATCGCTGACGCGCTCGCCTACGTTCACGCCGCAGAACCAACTCCAATCATCCACCGTGACCTCAAGTCCCGGAACGTGCTCTTGTCCAAGTCTCCGATGCGAGCCAAGATCAGCGACTTCGGCGTGGCGCGTCAACTGTCCCAGAACTGTTCCATGACCACTGGCGTCGGAACGAGTCGCTGGCTCGCCCCTGAAGTCATCACTGGCGGAGGCGACTACACCACAGCGTGCGACATCTATTCCTTCGGAGTGGTTCTGTCCGAACTCGATACTCACGCATTGCCGTTTGGAGATCTGCGTGGTAGTGACGGCACAGCGCTTCCCGAAATCACTATTCTGAGTATGGTAGCTCTCGAAGGCCTACGCCCAGCGATCTCCGAGTCGTGTCCGCCGGCGATCGCAGAGCTCGCCGCGGCGTGCATGTCCCACGACCCTCAGCAGCGCCCGACTGCAGCGGTGATCGCCATGGCCTTTCGAGACTACCCCCATGCGGCCCCTACTGGTAGCTAATTGAGACACTTGTACGTGAACGTGTAGTCAAGAAGGAGAATGCATTGTTTTTGTATGTGACGATGGCCATCTTTGTGGTGAGCCCGCCAAAGCGCAGCTTACCTCAGCACGGTAACCCATCTTCAATAGCCATTAGGATACGAATATGACCCGCGTTGGGGATTTGGTGTGTTGGAGATCACGCCCTTGCGAGCCACTTTGTTGGTGTAGTTCTTCTTGAGCCAGCAGGTGCCGCCGTTGTCTGTGGTCCACGTCGACCCTCTGCACTGTGATGTTCGTCGACACTCGCCCCAGCAGGCGCGCCAGTCCGGGCGTGGGAAGACTTGTGCCAAGTCGGCTCCGACAATCTCGACGTCAAACTGAGTCCTGCAATCGATGATCTCCCCAGAGACGACGGAGCCGTCGAAGGGACCGGACACCTCCGACGGACGAGCAGCCACGTAGTAGCACGTTCCTCCGTCCTCCTTGGTCCATATGTACGCCCTGCAGCCCTCGTCGCGATAGCCTTCGCACGCGTAGCTGCACAGATCAACCGACGCCATTGGCTCGCTCATGTAGCTCTTATCGGGACCTCCGAACGCTCCTGTCACTAGAGGCCCCTGGACACCGCACCGCCCGCCGATCGGTCGATCCGCTGGAATGGCTCCACTTGGGTCCGTGCTCAAATACAGAAACGTGAACTTGAGGTCGATGAACGCGTAGGTCGTGCATGTGCCGGCGGTCCCTGACGGCGTCCAACGGAACGCGACGCACGTCGGGCTCTGCACGCACGCGTCGATGCATTGCTGGAGAGTCTGGCCTGCGAGCGTCGCCTCGCGCTTCCCGGTCACTACCCGTTGCGAGCCTCTCCAGCCGAGCGTGCAGGTCTTGGCGGCCTCTGTGGCACACGCTGCCACGAGCACGAGCACGGCGATCACCACCTTGCAGCGCAGCGACATCTCAGCGAATGGCGAGCTGCAGAACACAGCGTAGGTACTTCCACTGTTAGAACGTATCTCCTTTTTGGTTAAAACCTGTCTTTTGACAAGTTCGAATGCCTGTCCACAGAAAGTCCAATTTGGTTGACCCATCTGACATATGGCTCCCATAAAAAAGCCATTATGTGAATCGTTAAAGCAGTACATGCGACTGCTTTCTCGAACTTGGCCACTAGCAATGTGCATGGTGCAAGTCGAAGGTGACACTGCTCGCCGCCGCCTGGAGCCGTCGTACGCGGCGTGCGACAAGAGCAAGGCCTCGTGGCTGGCAGGCGCCGATGCAACGTGCTCCCAGCAAGCGCTCCAGGCGATCGCCTACGGGGCCACGTACTCTGGGGTCTCGCTCATGCGCATCTGCCAGAGCCCCGCGTGCTTGTCCATCGTAGACGCCATGAAGGCGTCTAATCCAAGCGAATGCGTCTCGCTGTCCGTGGGCACGACGACCGTCTTGCTATATCGCGACTTCTCGACGGGCTCGCCGCGACCTGCACGTCACTAGGCGTGGAGAACACCGTCGACACGCCCACGCCGACCACGCCATCCCCAACAATCAAAACGCCATCGTCGACGACGATGAAACCCACCGCTACGAACACCAAAAACGCGACTACTACAAGCGACGAGTCGGCGCCTACTCCGTCGTCCTCTGGCTATTCATCTCAAGGAAGCGAGCCGATCGCGACAAGGCCTTCAGCGAAGACAATAGACGCGGCATCTTCTCAACCAGATTCAAACGGATCTCTCCCCACTGAACCCTCGTCAACGACTCCACTTCCTTCATCCCCACAATCACAACCGACGGATTCTATTGACGAAACGACTGCTCCCACGCCGACACCGAAGCTCGCAGATCCCGAAATCGTCCGCACAACCGAGTCGTCTGCGTCAGCAACCTCGACAGGAATCGCCGTTGGGACCATTGTGAGCGCCATTGTATTGGCGATTGCACTCTTTTGGTTTTATCGACGACGACGACAGAAAATATCACACAACGTCAAGTCTGAGAACGAATCTCCAGTTGAGACGGGTCGGTCCCGCGCAGAGAACTCGGACTTCACCTCACTCGGATCGTCAGCACCAACTGGCGACGCTTCAGAGTCGCCGCACCGGATCCGCGCGCTTCTCGCTCAGAAGGAGCTCTCGCATCTTCTCAAACCGTTGATTACGTGGCAGATTGATTCGAGAGAACTGCGCGACGTCGATCTGATCGGAAGCGGAGCTCAAGGAGCCGTCTATCGCGTGATGCTGAACGACACTCGAGTTCTCATCTCCAAACGCCTCGTTCCAGACCAATCCAACGAACTTCGACTCAAGACCTTGATCGCCGAGATCCAACTTGTGTCCACTCTACACCACCCAAGCATCGTCCTCTTCGTTGGCGTTGCGTGGACGACGCCTTACGATCTGCAGGCGCTGTACGAGTTCATGCCAAACGGCGACCTTCGCTCCCATCTTGACCGTACGAAGCAGCAGCAGACTCAACCCTGGGGCAGCGAAAAACTTCAAATTGCCGTAGGGGTTGCCGAGGGATTGGCCTACGTCCACTCCTTCAACCCGCCAATTGTCCATCGCGATCTCAAGGCGCGGAATATTTTGCTCAGCGAGGGGATGGAGTCAAAGATCAGCGACTTCGGTGTGTCTCGCTCTCAATCTGAAGACGGAACAATGACCACTGGCATCGGCACCAGTCGGTGGCTGGCCCCAGAGGTCATTGCGGGGGGTGGAACGTACACAGAGCAGTGCGACGTCTTCTCGTTCGGCGTGCTGCTTGTTGAGATGGAGACTCATGCGCTGCCATACGCAAACACGAGTCACCACTCCGAGGTGATGCTGCTTCTCCAAGTGTCTCGCGGTGAACTGCGACCGCAGGTTCTCCGACGTGTGATCCTGCGATCGCCGCGCTTGTTGACAAGTGCCTGGAACAGAATCCAAGTGACCGACCGAATGCACTAGAGCTGGCGTTTCAACTCCGACAGATCCTCAAAGCAGCACGCGAATAATATATTATGCCGATCCTTTCCACTCCAGCTGCTCACGGATGGTCTCCACCATGACGTCGAAGAAAAATCCCTCGCGAGCGATAGCTTCGAGTTCCTCCTCTGTACCAAGCGGGCTTTTGTGCGTTCGGATATGAGACCATCGAACCAGCGCGACTGCCTGGGGACTTTCCATCGAGGCGCGCGGACACTCGACGACCATGGTGACTGAAGATACGTCCTTGCGTATTCGCGACGACCACTGATAAGGGTAGACGTCGTCTTGATCCACGAACTCGAACAGCAGCAGTGCGTGAGGCTGAGCAAGCAAGTCAGAACGCTCGGCATAGTGTGAAAAGACGACGACATTCTTCTCCACTAGCAGCTTAGAGGACGGGTGGCTCGACAGCATGCGGACTTGCGACGAGTCGGGCGTGTCGGAGTCGATGTCACTCTCTCGAATCGAGAGCAAGCCGACTTTGTCAGCAAGTGCCATCTCATGCGTGCGAGCAAACCCAGTCATTTCCTCAAACACCCTTCGAACGGTCGCGTTGCGCTGCGTGAACTTGTAAACCTCCCACTGGAGTGCGACGCGATCTCCAACCTCCGTCTCGTAGTTCTCGACCTGCCGTGCTTGACGACGCAGGTCCTGGAACTGGCACCGCGCGAGCATGAAAGCCAGCGCCTCTTGGATTTTCTTTGGCTTGAGCGTGTCGAGAATGTGCTGTCGTTGGAGAGGATCTTGTGGGAGATGGATGAGGGATGACAGGGGCGAGATGTCACACTGAGCCTGCAAGTGAACAAAAGCTCAGCACCCTACAGTCTCCGTAGTATTACAGTTGGTAGATAATACTCACCCCGTAGCTGGAGACGAGGGACTGCATACCTGCGATCGCATGGCGCTGCTTCACGAGGCGTTTCTTCATGATGCGGTTGTCCGTCAGTGCCGCGTGGAGACCCCATTTCTCGGCCTCCGGCTTCGCCCGGAGCTCCTCCAACTGGGCCGTCAGGGTTTCAACTTGTTCCCGCAGTTGGGTCATCGTCTCCTACTCGTCAATCGTCAGCTTCTGGCCAGGAGATCTCCTCACGGGGAGTTCCCAATCAACTACCTTCTGAACGTGGTACGACGAGTTGCGCTTCTTCGCCGACCGCCTTCGCTGGTCGTCGCTCGCGTCCTCGTCCGCACTGCTCGTCGCAGGGCTCACGACGGCGGTGGGCGGCAGGCGAAGAACGACTCGCAGTGACGCCATGTTGGCAGCGTTTCTGCTTCTGGGAGGCACCGTCTCCGATAAAAATGTGTTTATGCGTGAGATTCAGCCAATCGGGTGAGAAAGACGGTTGCGCGTAAACATGATCAGCCAATGGCAAACAATGAGCTGAATGAATGTGCATTCACGAGGGATGATGGTCGAGGAGGAGCCTTTCTCTGAAGCTGAGGAAGATCGATGCCGTGGTGAGAGCATCTCTCGAGTGGTCACGTGAATTGAGCTCGTTGTGATTAGCTGAAACCGCCCGAGAGAGGCGTCGATTCCTCCATTGCCGTGGGTCAGTACGAGGTTGTGCAAACTTGACAGATGCACAGTCACCAGCTCAAGAAATTTTCTTGAGCTGGTGAGTGTGTCCGCGATGAGGGTATCTCATTTAATGAGGTACAGCGATATCTCAGCAAGAAACAACTGCTGCTGCACGTTTGATTGTTTTCAACCAGCGACTGGTATTTACCCACCGGGTCGCGTCCTCCATGCGACCCTCTCTCTAAGTTTTTTGACGAGTAGATCAAAGTACCCACGGACGCTGTAGCGACAGATCGCATCGAGCTCTTCTGTCGTAGCGAGCGGGCTCTTGTGGATACGAACAAACGAGTACTCAAGGATCGCGACACCATCGGAGGACGGACTGGGGAGGAGCATCGTCGCCGACGAAATGTCTTTTCGGATGCGAGTCTCGCTTTGGAAGGGAAACGCGTCATCCTGGTCCACGCAGTCGACGATAACGATCGCATGTGGCTGTTCAAACGCCTCGGACCGTGGGAAGTACTCGGAGAAATGGATGTAGTTGTTCTCGACCGACACACCGTTCTCTTGTGTGTAAAATCCACGTATCTGGGTCTCCGTCCCGTCAGCTGTACTGTCACTCTCTCGAACGCACAGAACCCCGAGCTCTTCCGCGAGCGTCATCTCCAGGGTCGACTTAAAGTAGATGAGCTCTTGGAAGACGTCTTTAACCACTGCCGCCTTGATGAGGGCGACTTCCCAGTGGATGAGGATGTGGTCTCCGTTCGATGTCACAAACTTGTCGAGTTGGAAGCACTCCCGACTGAGGTCTGTAAAGTGGCTTCGCGCGAGCATGAACGCCACGCCCTCCTTGATTTTGTGCGGCTTGAGTCCGTCGAGGATTTGCTGCCGAACCGCCGGGTCCGCGGGAAGTCGGACGTACGATCCGATCGGGGGCGTCCCTTGCTTCAACTGAGGGAAGAGCCGCAGCGCCGTTAAGTTATTGGCCTCTTAATTCTCGCACATGAAGTGGTACGTACGCTGGAGCTGGAGACGAGCGACTGCGCCGTCGCGATCGCGAGCTGGTTGTGCGTGATGAGGCTCTGCATCAGCGCGTTCGCGTGGACGGTGGTCGCCAGCGACGCATGGGGCTGCGCTTGCGCGGCCTTCCGCTCCGCCAACTCCTCTCTCAGTGCTTTCACTTCATCCTGTAGCTCCAAGATCTCTCTCTACGTAGCTCCAATCGTGAGACCTCGATCGTTTGCACAGACCTCCCGAGCAGCTCGCGTACCCTTCGCGCCTCGTACGTCGGCCGCTGCTTCCTCGGAGCCTCGCGGCGCGCGTCGCCCGTCGCTTCGTCGGCGCTGCTCGTGCGCGGACTCGACGTCTCGTCGCCGGCGCGGCGGCTGCGGGACCGCGGCGGCAGTCGCTCGACGACGACCAACGGCGCTTTGGCCATTGTCACAAAATGCGACTTGCGCAATTGAGACCATCGTCGCAGAGTGATGGTGTACACCCATCACAGTTCTCGACACATGTTCCGGACAAAAACCAGGCTGCGTGACCTTCGCTGTCTTCTTTTCACTGGCTCACTCCTCAGCGTTCGGCGTTCAGCGCAATGGAGATGCTGCGTCTGTGGCTGCTGCTGTGGCTCGTGGCGAGCGGATCGGCAGCCGCGCTCGACTGGCCATACAGCCAGGCGGTGCCGAGCTCCGGGCGACAGCTCGCGCAGTGCGCGAACGCCACGGGCTTCCAGTTCCGCAACGGCTCGCAGCCGAACGCCATGCAGCTGTCGAAAATGTGCGCAGAGACCAGTTGCGGCGACGTGGTCAGCGAGCTCATGGACCGCGCGATCCACCAGCGCTCGACAGCCGACGTCATCGCCGCCTACCGAGCGTTCGCCGTGCCGATGCTCGACTTCTGTTGGTACGCGCGCCTGCCCGACCAGCCGTGCTCCACGACGCCACTGGACGATTTCTTGTTGGCGTTCGAAGACAAGGATGCCGCGTGCGCTCGCGCGACCAACGTCTCGTTTCTGGAGATGAACATCACGGTACTTAATCTCCACGCCGTCGCGTTCATGCAGTCGCTTGCGCAGTGCCCGGACGAGTGCACCGAGCTCGCGAACCGCATTTACTACATGTACAGCTACATGCCTTGTCTCTTTGCCGACAGTGCCACCGAAACGGGTCTCACGCGCAGCGACATCGGGATAACCGCCAACTTCTTGTTCACATACTGCCACATGCAAAAGAACGAGTCATCGTACATCTTTGGATACCATTACGACCCGACGTGGCCCACGCCAGGGTTCCAGTCGCGACAGCTGCAAACGAATCGGCTGTTGGCGACCGTCCTTCAGACGACAGCTCGGCGTCACGCTCGTTGGACGGCTCGTTGGACGAAGAAGTGCCGGTGGTTGGTGGAGTGACCGGGTCGCGACGACCAAAGACCAACGGAGCAGTTCTGGAGAGCACGACTAGTGAGTCGGAAGCCATTAGTCAGTTGCCAGTGCCGACAACGTCATCGCCACGTGTAAATACCACTGTGCAACCACTCTACCAAGCCGATGCAACAACGGAGAGCACGGATAATCCGGAGGGCGAGCGAACCAGCTCTTCTCCGCCGTTGTCACCAGTAGCCGCGACCAAGCAAAGCAGCCGGAACACCAACTACACGGTTCTTGTCGGAATCCCACTCGTCGGCATTGTCATCTTGACCGCTTTCATCGTCTTCGTCGAGCAACGACGCAAGCGACGACAGCCATCGTTGGCCAAGACCCCCGTCCAGAACGACGGCACCGATACCAACAGTCGGTACTCGGTCGTAACTGACTCGCTCTCACCGCGCGTGTCAGAATCAAACTCTGGTATGGCGTCCTCAGCGTTGTCCTCGTCGATGTGGAGCGGCAGCGGTGTGTTCCTGAAGAAAGGTGTTCCAGTGGATTGCATCAAAGACGTTCGGCTGATCGGCACGGGCGGCCACGGGGTGGTCTACCTCGTTCAAGACACTCGCAACAACCGATTGCTCGCGTCCAAGCGACTGGTCAGGCACCAACTCACAGCCGAGAAGATCTCGCTCTTCCACGACGAGATCCAGCTCATGGCGACGCTACAGCACCCTTGCATCGTCTCATTCGTCGGTGCTACCTGGACGAGCCGGTCCGATCTCCAGGCGCTTCTCGAGTACATGGACGGAGGAGATCTACGGACGCATCTGGACGTGACCCCCCGTGGAGCCATGGACGCAGCAGAAGCTCTCGATCGCGGCTGACATCGCCAGCGCGCTCGTCTACGTGCACACGGCTCTGTCGACGCCAGTCGCGCACCGAGATCTCAAGTCGCGCAATATTCTGCTCAGCCGATCACCGTTTCGAGCCAAGCTCAGCGACTTTGGCGTGGCGCGGCGACTCTCCGAAAACCACTCGATGACGACAGGCGTCGGCACCAGTCGGTGGCTGGCGCCAGAGGTCATCGTCGGAGGCGGCGGGTACAACGAGGCGTGCGACATCTACTCGTTCGGCGTGGTGCTGTCCGAGCTGGACACGCATCGCGTCCCGTTCGCCGACTGCAGCGCCGGCGATTCCGGGTCGATGCTGCCGGAGATCGCGATTCTGAGTATGGTGGGTCTCGATGGCTTGAAGCCGACGTTCTCGGACTCGTGTCCGCCTCAGCTGCTGCGGCTCGCCCAGCGATGCCTCGCGTACGATCCGAAGGAGCGGCCAACAGCCCAGCAAGTTGTAGCGGAATTGGCTTCCTTGGCGGCGTTGGCTGAAGTACAATAACTACGAGTCTTCTAAGTATTAGCATTTGAGTGCCTCCAGACTTGCGAGCAGGCTCTCCACGACGATGGGATTGGATCTCATGAATTTCACCGAAGGGTGCTTGACTCAGGCCTTGGACAGCCGCCATTACCAACGCAGACCAAGCGCAAATCACAGGCCAGTATTCGAGTGGCGCAATGCCCATGCCCCCGCCATGCACTTCACTCCGCGACTTGCCGCAACCCCGCAAAGATGTGGCTCCGCTCGGCCGCGGCCACCGTCCTCTTCGCCGTCTGGCTGCGAGCCGCCGAGGCCACGCGGTCGTGCGTGGTCGCGAAGGCGTACAACGGACGCCCAGTCGTCGGAAAACGAGAAGGCACCAAGTCAGGACTCACGCCCAGCCAGTGCGTCGATGCGTGCGCGGTCAGCAGCCACTGCGTCGCTTTCGTATGGGCGCCCGGGACGTCTGCGAGCAGCTCGTGCACGACGTTCTTGTCGGTCGACCTCAAGTTCTCCGAGAACGTCTACGCGTATAATCTGCCGTTCGAGCGGACGCGACGTTCATCGGCCGCTGTGGCGCGCAGGGCCCGCAGGAGAAAGGAGCGGCGCTCGGGCTGTACGACGACTACTCGGTCCAAGTGCCCGCTGCCACTGCCGATCTGTGCAGCTACTTGTGCGAGTACTCCATCGACCTTGCCGACGGCTGCTACGCGTATACGTGGATGAGCAAGGACGGCGGCGCGTGCTTCCTCAAACTCGGGTTTGCGGGCACCGCTGCGGGTCCCTTCGATGGGTCTGCGATTTCTGGAGAGATCCTGCGAGCGAGGACCCAGTTCGACATCGAGGTGGTCGGTGACGACCTGGCGCAAGTGGCTCCTCGCCCGGACTGGCGTTCGTGCTGGGGCGAGTGCCGGAGGACGTCAGGCTGCTCGGCGACGACGTGGTCCAGCGACAACGGAGGGACCTGTTGGCTGAAGAAGAACTACAGGAAGCGCGTCGCACGAGCGGGCATGGTCACAAACACGGATCTTCCGGGGCGCTGGACATACTGACCATACTGTAATGAATCAAGTGCAACGAACTCCACCTCACTTCATCACGCTGTCTTCTTCTTGGTCACGGAAGGCTCGCAGAGCTGCGACGACCGCCTCGGCCGAAGGACGCGACTTGGGCTCATGCGAGAGGCATAACGCACCCGGTTCAAGGATCGGCGGCGGGCACGACGCGGAGAACGAAGGCCGCAGTCCGTCGAGAGCGACCATGCTCAGGATCGTGATTTCAGGAAGCGCGGTGCCTTCGTTGTCACCGACGTCGGCAAATGGTAGTGCGTGTGTGTCGAGCTCGGAGAGCACGACACCGAGCGAATAGATGTCGCAGGCGGTAGAATAGTCGCCCCCACCGACGATCACCTCGGGGGCCAGCCAGCGGCTCGTGCCGACGCCCGTGGTCATGGAGTAGTTCTGCGAGAGCGGGCGGGCGACGCCGAAGTCGCTGAGCTTGGCTCGAACGGGAGACTTGGTGAGCAGCACGTTCCGAGACTTGAGATCGCGATGGATGATGGGTGCTGGCTCCAACGAGTGCACGTACGCAAGTGCCTCGGCGATGTCGATTGCGATCGAGAGTTTCACTTCTCCCACGGACGCACCGGCGTCTGGTCGAGGTATTGGCGCAGGTCGCCGCCGTCCATGTACTCGAACAGAGCCTGCATGCCGGTGCGGTGCATCCACGTGGCCCCGGCGAACGCGACGATGGACGGATGGTGGAGCGACGACACGAGCTGCACCTCGTCCATGAACGCGGCGATGCGCTCGTCGGTTTGGTGGTTCTTGGCGAGCCGTTTGGACGCCAGCAGGCGGTCGTTAGCGCGGTCTTTCACCAGGTACACCACCCCGTGGCCGCCTGCTCCGATGATGCGAACGTCTTCCAGTGACTCGATCGGGATGGTGTTCCCAACGGCGAATTCGTGGACGGATGGCGCTGCAGTCTGCGATGCGACGGGCTGGGAGCCTGTCAACGCCACGTAGGACTCGTCACATTGGCTTTCCTTCTGTTGACTGGATTTGCGGTCGCGTCGTCTCTTCACGACAAAGATCAGGACGCACAAAGAGAATATGGCGACGGATGGCAGCCCCACGATGAGACCAGTTCGGCCGCTCGTGCTGGTTTCAGTCGTTTGGATACCAGCTGGGGGAGACAACGTTGCTGCTCCCGAAGGAGGCGACACTGTCGATGGACTCGATCCCTTCGGTGGGTTCTTGACGGAACCAGTTCCGCCTCCGTTCGACGGCTCAGTCACGGATGGAGAACCGGTAGGGTCTGATAGCGTCGAAGTAACTGCCGTGCGCGACGGTGGCCGCGACGTCGATGATACTGGGCGACGAGTCACCACGACAGGCTTTCCGTTGACGATCACAACGGACGTTTCTTCATTGCCCAATTGATCGTCGACCGCGACATCGTCTACGTCGGGACTGTCGATTGAGCCTTCTCCATCGGCCGAATTGGTCGAGTCGTTTGTCGGGTTCGCAGTCGCAGGTGAGACTGTCAACGACGGCGTGGTTGGGGTTGACACCACTGTGGACATCAGAGGCCTCAACCAATCAGGCTGGAGGCGGTAGCCGTAATCTCCAGGTAGGTTTGGATCGATGCACGCCTTGTTCATTTGGTCGGCGTATTTGCGAGCCCCAAAGTAGCCTTTGTTCACGAGGGGGTCGCTGTAGTTGAGGATGCCCTCACACGTGGTGTAGGCGAACACGAAGTACTCGAATCGGTCGCTGAGGTCGAGACACTCCTGCGGACACTCGTCGCCGGACTCGTAGAAGTCGAGCCACCAATCCATCGAGTCGTCATCATTGATCGTAGAGATGGAGACCTTGGTGCGCTGAGCGCACTTGCGTCTTTCGCTCGGAAGCTCTAGTAGAGCGCGCTGTACGGGTCGCTCGGACACGGCTCGCCCGGCGTCAGGTAGTACCAGCAGTAGTTGATCACCGGGTTGGCAAAGCGGCTGAGCGCAAGTGCACTGCTCACGGCCTCGCCCGTGGACTCGCGGTTCACGATCGCGTTGGCGACGTCGACGCAGTCCGCGTTGGCGCACGTTGCTGCCGCCTGCGCTTGAGTGATGAGCGAGCTCATGTCGAACGCGAAGCCGGAGACCGTGGAGCACTTGGCGACCTGGTCGGCGAGGTCGGGCACGATCTCCGAGTAGGGCCAGTCGAGCGCGAGGACGCTGCGCACGAGCACGAACCACGCCAGGGAGCACACGGCGCGCGGCAAAAGCTGCAGAGATGGCCGGTCGATAGGAGTCGGAGGAATGGCGTCGGGTTCTGATGGTGCCACCTCAATATTGGACTGTGATATGAGTGCGTGACTCACGTTACGGGCAAGTTGATCCCGATACAGTCACCTTCTCTATTGGATAGATTCCGTAAGTTAATGTTTTTTGCCGTATATAATTTGATGTGTTTAGGAATATACAGAGACCTAGAAACCAATACCCTGACGTAGACAAACGGGGCTCGAATGGGCATTCCAGCAGACACTTGGTCCGCCAAAAAGCTTGCAGCAACGAAAGAATGCACCGCAGGCCTCGCGCGCTGCAGGAGTCCTGCGATGTCAGCCAGAGCTGGTCGCAGGAGACGCCGTCGGCGTGCGACGTCTCGCTCGACTACGCGTCGGCGCCGCAGCCGGGCGCGCTGCTCGTCATCTGTCGCCGCAGCGCGTGCCTCTCGATCGTCGCGGCCATGAAGGCGGCGAACCCGCGCGAGTGCGACACCGGCAGCTATCTCCTCTACGCGGGCTTCCTCACGCCGCTGGGCACCGTCTGCGACTTGCCGGCGGCCACGCCGACGCTCACATCGTCCCCGAACGTCCCCACACAGCCGACACCGACGGCTCAGTCGACGCCGACGCCGACTACCACGCCGAGCCCCGCTACAACGACTTCCAGACCCGCGACGACCGCGCCCAGCGGGACGACCGCGGCTTTCCGCGCGCCGACGCCGTCGGCAGGCTCCTCGAGCGAAGACACGCAGGCTCCGTCCACCACGCAAGCTCCAGAGCAGCACTCGCCGTCATCGTCGTCCTCGACGTCCGCGCGCCACGACCGAGTCTTCCGCACCAACAACGCCATCTCCATCAGCAGTAACAACGTCGCGGCCGTCGGCGTCTTCGCCGTCGGCCGCTCGTGATGAGACTGGCGTGATACGGTCCGGTCGTCCGCCGAGTGCAGCCGAGCCCGTCGAGAACGGGACGCTCGCAGCCTCGTCTTCGTCGCACACATCGACGATCGTGATCGCAGTCGCGGTTGCCCTGGCCGCACTCGTTGGGATTTGGTTTGCGTGGCGGTGGTGGAAGAAGAGTCGAGCGGACAAGTCAGAGAATGCGACCGCCTACACGAAGATGGTGACCACGGGCACAGGATCCAGCGCGGGCGCTGCTTCCGAGGGATACGAGAGTGAGGGCCGATTGATGGAGCAGCTGCGACCCCTCGCGAACTGGCAGATCGACTTCAGCGAGCTTCGTGACGTGTCTCTCATCGGCAGCGGCGCTCAAGGCACAGTGTTCCATGTCAAGTTTCGAAATATGAAGTCGTTGGCGTCCAAGCGAATCGTCCGAGACCAGTTCAGTGAGAAAAAGCTGACAGCCTTGGTCACCGAAGTCAACCTCGTCGCGAAGCTGCACCATTCGAGCATCGTTGCGTTTGTTGGCGTCGCGTGGTCATCCCCCTACGATTTCCAGGTGCTGTACGAGTACATGCCAAACGGAGACCTTCGGTCCCATCTCGACTTGACCCGTGCGACGGTTTGGGACGCTGACAAGATCAAGGTCGCGCTCTCTATCGCCGAAGGACTCGCGTACGTCCACTCGTTCAGCCCGCCGATCGTCCATCGGGACCTCAAGGCGCGGAATATCCTCTTAGATGCCAAGATGCGGGCCAAGATCAGCGACTTTGGCGTCTCTCGACTGCAGTCCGAGAACGGAACTATGTCCACAGGAGTCGGCACCAGTCGGTGGCTCGCTCCAAAGGTGATTACTGGTGGCGGCGCGTACACAGAGCAGTGCGACATCTATTCGTTCGGCGTGGTGCTGGTGGAGATCGATACTCATGCAGTGCCTTTTGCTGAGCTTGAGGGAGCCATGTCCGATTTCAAGCTGCTGCAGCAAGTCGCATCTGGAGCAGTTCGGCCGCAGGTGTCAGCCTCGTGCGACCCGCAGATCGCCGAGCTGGTTGGGAGATGCCTGTCCAAATTGCCTGTCGATCGCCCCAACGCGCTGGAAGTCGCGTTCTTGGTCCGCCAAATTGTCAGGAGCCACTGATCGCATAGCGTACCTAGACTGGTTCAGTCGAAAGAATTGGGCGACACCGCGGGTTCAGTTGGTCGTCGAACCATGTCGTAGCTGGTTGCTGCAATCCACGAAAATTTCTGGTTCGGTACGAGTTGCCGTTTGAAACGGCCTGTTCATTGAACGGTTCAGCGCAAATACTGCAAAGAGTTGCACCGGCACGGCGGGCAAGCGGCGAGTCACAACTTGCGATTTGATTAGACCTCAAACTCGACTTTTGATGGTTTCGAGATACCGTCAGATTTTATGAAAATTCACTTTGTATTATCGAAAACTACATGACTACTATAAAATGAATATTTCACCGAAGAATCACATGTTTCAGAATTGGGGAAGCTATTCCGAATAGATCCTATGCAAACGTAGACAGCAGACTTCAACTGGAAAAGCAACAAGCAAAAAGAGATAATCGGCCCAATCTCGCATGC
>JAADVR010000678.1:0-18936 GCA_023335855.1 Pythium scleroteichum
ACCAGTCGAGATATCACTACACATCCGACGATATCATTCGGGCAAAGACATTCGTCAAAGATCACATCAGGCCATTTGTCGATGGTGTGGACGCACGTGAAGCCGCTCCTTCGGTTTTGCCGTCTTTATCCAACTAAAGACCAGCAACCGTGTATGACAGATGACCAGTGGGCCCCGTTCTCGATGTGGATGCTTCAAAATCGACGTCGGGCGGCTGCAACATTACGAAAACATAACTGCGAGTACCTACAAATGGTGGTGGCGGGGGAAGGTGGAACTGGCAAAAGCTGGCTCATCAAGCATATCTGCCAAGACAACCGTGTTGCCCTTTGATTCCATGCCACATCAGAAACGAGTGCTCTTGATGGCGCACCAGGGATCGGCTGCCCATCTGATTGGCGGCCGAACGATTACATCGTCGCTGGCTCTGCCTGGCCAAGGTTGTTCTTTTCGGAGACCGTACGTCCCGCTAGCTGAGTCTGGCGCAGCAACGCTTCGACGGCTCCAACATGAGTATGAGCACGTTCACTTAGTAATTATTGATGAGTTCGGAGTCATATCTTGCGGAATGATGCATTGGATTGACCAGCGCCTACGGGAAATCTTTGCCCCTTATCGACATCTACCATTCGGCGGAAGAGAGATGTTTTGTTCACGGGTGATACCGGACAATTGGGACCAGTTAGCCCAAGTCCTTTGATGACTCCTCACGATCAGCTGCAAAGCGACACAGAATGACAAGGACGAGATATCTGGTGCCAAATACCGCACTATTTTCTGCTGCAACAGCAAAATAGAAGGATTGCCGATCCGGAGTGGTTTCGTATGCTTGGACGACTACGAACCGGGACAACGGTTTCCGAAGATGTGTGCCTTATCAACTCTCGAGTAAACAGCAGTGGAAACGCATATGCCAGCATGCAACACGTATATGTGTATATGTCGCGTTCCGCAATCTAGATGTCGACGACGCCAACGATACAGCACTCGACGGAATGAGCACAACGATCTTCCATGCGTACGCACACCACGACATAAAAACCCGGTACACGGAAGATACACAGCATCTTGACGATGCAACAGTCCGACAACTACATGACCAAGCTAAGACACTGATGTCTCCTGCCGCAAGGTGTCTTCCACTGCACCTCAAACTCGCTCTCGGGGCACCTGTGATTCTAACCTACAATCTCGAACAACGAGCAGGACTCTGCAATGGCACAAAGGGCTCAGTGCACGACATCAACGTCGATGATGATACAGACGCTCACCAGCCCCTCGTGCTAGTGAAGTTCAGCTCATATCGAGGTCCATCCTTTGTCAAAGATGCCGAAGCAGTAGTCCCGATCACGGCTCGAACGGTGAATCTCAGTGTCGACAAGTACTGTCGGTTCAAATTCTCGCTCACAGCTGTGCCGTTGCGTCTTGGATTCGCGACGACTATACACAAAGTTCAAGGTCAAACGTGTGCAAAGGTCATATTCAACCCCGCATCCATCACCAACAGCGCTTTGACGTATGTCGCGCTGTCTCGTGTAAGAAATCGGCTCGATATTACACTCACACGACCCGTATCAGACAAACAACTTCACAAATCTCAAAAAGCGCAAGCAATGAATGGCGCCGAAACCATTAGACTTCGACCGCTCCTCGCACACTCTAGAGAAACCACCTCCAACGTTGTAGGGCTCATGCAGAGCGTGGGAGCAACTCACAACTCGCAAGTCGCTTTATAAGTTACGTGAACACTGACATATCCAACAAATACCAGACGTCCACCTGTTAGAAATAGGTTATCACTGAGCGATTCAAACGCTATCAAGCTACGTTATTACGTTACGAACAGCGGCTTACGCCCAACGAGCAGCACGACGTGTGATGCTCTCTAGTAGTAATACCGTGATACCAGTGGCTGTGGTCCCGTTCTTCGGGCTGCCCGCCTCGAACGACATAATGTGATGTAAGATAGAGAATGCATTACGACAATTACGGAGCTCTCGTCGTCACTGCTTACTTCTTGGCAACTTTCTTGCAGCCTTTGCCGCCGACGATCTTGAGGCACTTGGTACTCGGGTAGATGGACATGACGTTGACCATGACGGCCCAGCAGAGCGCGAAGACGAGGTAGAAGACCGTGAAGGCGCCAATGAACTTGTTCTTGCCGCCCTTGGCCTTCAGGTCCTGGGTCTGCTTCTTCTGGGCGGGGAGCATCGGAAGAAAGACGAGACCGAAGAGGTTCGAGAAGTACATGATGAGGAGCACGTAGGTGACGTTCTTGCGCACCTCGTGCGAGTCCTCAGCGATATCCTTCGTGGTGACCTTAAACTGCGCGTCGACGTTCTTGGTGATGGTGCTGGCGAACGTACCCGAGAGGTTGGAGACGGTGGTGAGCAGACCGTAGACGGCACCCTCGTTGCCCTCACCGGCGAGCTCGACAACGACATAAGTGGCAACGATGAAGCCGACACCCGACGGCAAGTTCTCAAGGATCGGCGGGCCGAGCGAGAACCACTGGCTACGGACGACGTCCCACGTGGTCATGAGCGTTACGAACGAGTCGATCACGTTGACTGAGATCAGCGTGATGGTATGCATCCATCGCCAGTTCCAGCCGAGGCCCCACTTGCCCGTGGCGAACAGGATGATGGCAAAGATCGAGTTACCAAGCACACCGGCGATCGTGTCGTTGATTGGAGTCACCTGGGCCTAGTACGAGGCCATCGGCGAGCCGCACGTAATCGAGAGCTTCTCAAAGATGCCCGAGAAGAACTTGTACGCGATGACCTGGTACATGGCGCGCGACTGGAGCAGCTCCCAGAACTCGGAGATGTAGTTCTTGATGTTGACGCCAGGGTGCTTCTCCTCCTTGATGAAGAACCACGTGCACGGAATGACAGGAGCAGTCGCAATCGTGAGGATCAGCATGAGCTGCGGGAACGAGAGCGAGAAGCTGAAATCACCACCGTAATCCTTGCCGTTGAAGAAGAAACCAGTCAAACACTGGGACACCGTGACGAAGATGGTACGGACCATGTAGATCGTGGTCTGCGTGGTACCACGAACAGCCTCTGGCTCACGCTGGGCAAGCTCAACGACGACACCATCCGCAGCGACATCGGCACCGACGTAGCCGACAGCCGCAAGCATCATCAGAACGATCAGCTTGCCGCCTGCATCCGGAGCGTCCTTGTTGATGTTCTTCCAGTCGTCCTCAGTGTAGAGCGACGGCTTCTTCTGCTGCAGCGAGCGGTCGATGTAGTACGGCTTACCGATCTTGGAGCAGGCCATGATCAGCAACATCAAGAAGCAGACCGACCAGCCGATGATCATGAACGGACGACGACGGTAGCCGAAGATCGGGAAACAATCGGAGAGAATACCGTAGAAGACCTTGAACGACCACGGGAGGTTGAGCAGCACACTGGCCGAGACGATCTGCGTCCCTTCCATGTTGAGGTACTGCTGGAGGACTGGATACACGGTAGCTGGGAGAGTACCATAGACAATGCCGACGCCGACGTACTGGATGAGGACGCCAATGTAGTCACGGCTCCAGATGTCCGGGCGGCCGCCGGCGCGAAGAGCACCTCCTTCGAGGTCGTCGCCCGGGGTCTTGGCGTCGACGTACTCGGCGTCCTTGACCTTGGTCGCCGACGAGACGTAGGACACGCGCTCGATGAGCTCGGTATGCGTGTTCGCAACCATGGCTTCCTCTTGGACTCTTGTGGTTGGCTTGAGCGTTGGACCGAAGAATGGAGAATGAGGAGAGCGAGCGAGCGCAAGCAGCAACAGGGAGGGCTCTCAGAGGGTGAGGAGGGAAGCAACGAAGGGGAGGTCAGTCCGTCAAGGAACGGGGGATTCCATTGTTGTATGGTTCATACAGATTTCAAGTCGATAGTCGATCGCTGGACGAAGAGGATTGACAGGAAGATGGGATGGTTTGAGAAAGAGACGGGACGACCAATCACTTCGGCCAGGTGATGTAGCGTCTATGTACCTCCTTCACCTGAGGCGGGAAACAGCGGGCGGCTCCCGCCTCACAGCATCTGATGTGCGGGTTCGAGGATCGTTACGCTCTCCGTTTGTGCGCGAGGGAAAGCCTCCCACGAAAGGCTAGTGTTCAGTTAAGGCCGCCGTGTCCTCTTCGGTTCTTTCCATCGACCTGCCAACGCCACTGTCTGGATAACGAAACAGAATGCACAGATCAGCAACGTCCAGACTGTACGTAGTTGGACATAGAGCTCCATCGATCGAATTCAAGGTCCTGCAGTTGGCGATACGCGATCAGACATACACGGCAGGTGGCCAATGCATTTGATTAGTGATTGATCGAGACACCACATCCTTCAAAGACGACAGGAGTGGAAGTGCCGAAATCTGTTGCGGCTTTGAGATCAAAAGGCCTTGGGAACCGTTCTCCTTTCTCTCCACCTCCAGCTGGTGCTGCATCCTCGCTCCCGACTGACGCATCTCCTCAGACCGATCCAAGACGGATTGGCTTTGTGTACAGATGTCAATATTTCTGGGAAAGACGACTCAGAAGAAGACGAAGATCAAAAGTGATTGATCCGCTGGAAATTAAGGAGATTAACGACTCGACACTGAAAGGCACGGCACTTCGCGTGGCCAAGAAGCGATCCAAACCAAATTAAACCCTGTCAAGGTTTGATTCAGAACATGCTGTTCTACTGGAAACTAAATAACACCATCGAGGTCATGCTTGGGGCTCGTTGATGGCTCGGGGGAGGAACCGTGAGTCTATCTGCCATCCAAGCAGTGAGCATCCCGTTCTCAGTTGGAACCCGAGCTCTCGTGCTGCAAAGATCAATGGGATCCGTTGGAGCTCGGAATGCCTAGCCCTACCGTTGGTCTTTCAACGAGACCAGCTCGTCGTGACGCGCAACTACGCTGTCGACGAACTTTCACGTCTGCAGTCGAATCCTCTTCTTGCGAATGCCGTCTGCCGCGGAGTTGAGAAGGTGTCGTTGAGATGCCTTGCACTCTCCTTTTCTGATTCGAGTTTGCTGAGGTCGATCTGCGAGTCTCAAGGGCAAAGAACGACGGGGCGCGATACCACGACACTTGGATCAAGCATCCAATTTGGTTAATTTGGGTATCTGCAAATTTCCACAATTGGGTGTGGTGGAAGAGTTACGGTGCATCCCAATTTGCCCAACTCGAATCAATGCCACGCGAGGCGCCGCTGAGCTTAGCGGAGAAGCGGCTGCTGCTGCGTGCGGTCGCCGAGGTGCTGCCGTGCAGCGTGACGATGTGGCGCGAGGCGGCCGCGCGCTACAACGCTCTGCGCGACAAGCGGACGACCGTCGAGCGCGACGCCATGGAGCTCATGGGCGAGTTCGCGTCGCTGTGCGTCGCCTCGAGCGACGAGCCGATCGTGATCCTTGCGAAGCAGACCCACTCGGTCATGGTAGAGAAGGCCCAGCTCGACCAGCCTCGAACTCTATCTCCACGCTTGGCTCGTGAAGGAGAGACAAGTGGCAACACAATAGCGGACGCAGGCGGGGGAGTCGAGGAGTTTACGAACCAAGACCAACAAAGCGCGGGTCCCCAGGCAGTTGACGGACCCACAGCGATTGAAGACGCGGCTTTGGATTCCAGACGCGGATCTGGCGGACATTAACGAGTGGTCAGAACGCCGAGGCTACCACAACAGCAAAGGGAGGCGAACCCAAACTCACCGATGGCGCGACGTGCTGTTGAAGACGGAGCAACACCCGAGGTGAGGCTGATTCCAGTCCCGAGACCACAACTTGGCGCACATTGGAGTCAAGGGTTAGGACCAGGTTTGTCTCCACCACAAATGCTGGCGCCACCACCTATGTCTGCTCGGCCCAGTATGAAGCGCGTACTTCTCGGTATACGAGAAGACCCAGAGACTGCGCGATGGCACGAACGAGAACAATGGAAACAACATGATGCGCGAGTGGGCACAGCAGCCCGGAGATGGCGGTCGGTCGAACGAGAGTTCGCTGCGGCTCGAGAAGAATTGTTGTGGAGGAAAAGGGCTGAGATGGAGGATCGATTCCGGTGGCAGAGGGACGAACAGAGACAGATGAATCGGGAGGCGGCCATGGCTCGGCATGCCAAGTTGATGGAGCTTTTGACCGGTCCAGTTGAGGCATCAACGAGTCATTGAGCAACCCGATTGATTCGTCCACTACACTCTCATCCGAGGCGAGCAGACGATCATCAGTGTCAGTGCAAAACGAGATGGGTACCGAATGTATAGCGGTACTGATGCACTTGACCACGCATTACGTCAAAGCGTCAAACACGGCACCTACGATGAGGCTCTCGTGGTCTATCGCCTATCAGTCTGGCCGAGAAGAGGTAAATATCAGGTGAAATAGCATAACGCAGTTATCTCGAGTAGCTTGTCGCCAATATCCTCGAACCGAGGCTGACACCCGCGAAATATGTGTCTGACCGAAGTTCATTCGAAGAGGACTCGCGCCACGATAGGTTGCACCTCACTGAATATTATTCTATACTTTTTGGCGACGATGCAACGTACTTGTCAAACATCCTGTGGTAAAAACGCCTAGCTTGAACGAAACGCAGCATAGCGTGTATCACGAAAACGTGTCGTCACGAACTCGCCGGTTGGTTTAGCACGGCTGAGAGGACGAGCATGAGCTGCTCGTGCCGTGCAGCAGCCTCCTCGCGGTCCTGCCTCCTCGGCTCGTTCATCTCCCGCCAAAACCGTTCCTCCCTCGCAGCGATCTCTTTCGAGAGCCGCTCTTCTTGCGCGACCTCCTGTTCTCGCTCGAAACGCCAGTAAGCTTCGGCTTCTTCGCGCAGTATGCCCATCATATCGCCGGTAACTGGAGGTGGCGGGTAATACGGAGGAGGCGGAGGATGCATGTGCCCAGGCCCGACGTCCGGTCCTGGCTGCGGAGCTAGCCCTCGCTGTGCCTGTGGGCCAGAACCTCGATCGACGCTCGATTCTGGATCTAACGGACGCGTTGGCGCTGTGTCAGTTGGCGGCTCGGCGCTCTCAGCACCGACAGAACCTGCCGAGTGCTGGTCGCCGCTTGCATTCTCGTCTCGGTCTCCGCCATTGTCACCCTCGTCGTCACTCATGATCCGGCGCCCCATGTTGTCGAGCTTGATCTTCTCCTGCATCTCCCTGAAGATATCTTCAGCTCGGGTCCCGAGCAGGTCGTCGGCGCCCCGCCGCGTGGCGTAGTACATTTGACGGAAGCGATACATGAGGCTCTGACCGTCGCGTGCGACCATCGTGCGCTGGTCGCGCAGCGCGTTGTACCGCTCGGCCGCGGCGAGCCACATTCCTCTGCCACGCGGCAGGATCTCGGCGGCCACGCGCAGCAAGAGCTGCTTCTCTTCCACGCGGTAGACCTTGGAATCGCGGTGGCGGCCCATTCTTGGTTCTCTCTCTTTCTCTCTTTCTTTTCAAAAATTGGACGTATGATTGGATACCCTTCGGAAAGAACTGAAAAGTATGTCCATGCTTTTTTGCATCGGAGTGTGCTTTGCGACGAACAGGACGAGCATGTCATGTATTTTTTTGTTGCATTATTGTCTCGTCCGAAGCGCCGGCAGGAGCGGACGCCGGTATTCTAGTTGCGGCCAGAAACGCACTTGCTCAGGCAGATCTTGTTTTCGCTCTCGCAATGCGCTAAGCTCTTGCCGTTCCCAATCGCGGCTTCGTCACAATTGGTCAATTGAATGTCACAGTTGGTTTGACACGCCCTCGTCGAAGGGGTGTTGAAGGCGGCCTTCGACGCGGTGACGTGGGTGGCCGCACTAACACAGGCGAGAACAAGAACAGCGAACGCGGTGAGCTTCATCGTAGAAATGGACGTCTGGCGTCGGGGAAGTGAGAGGCTCGAGAAAATCGAAGATTGGTTCGAGGGGACCGACCTCGTCCGTCATGGGCAGCACGCGGTGGCGAGGGAGTCGGTGAAGGGCAGAAGCCTTGCGCTCGACGCCCTTGAATGCCACCCCTTTACAGTAAAGGGGTGGGGATGCAATGGCAATGCGGTCTGTGTTGCATATCGTTGTAGATAATGAATGCCATTGCTAATGGCATCCATCGAGGGCAGTGGAGATCAGATCTCCACTGTCCTCTGACCATATGTTGTAGATAATGGGTGCCATTGCTGATGGCGTCCATTGAAGACAGTGGATTCCACTGTCCTCGATCTGTGTTGCATATCGTTGTAGATCATGAATGGCATTGCGAATGGTAAGGTCTGTCTGAGGACAGTGGAGAGGACAGACACTGATAAGTCTGGTACAGGAGAACATACTGTACTGTACGCCCGTCTCAACGAATCTCGTTGAAGCATCCACGATTCACTAAGGGTATAACGCATAATCTGTGCAGCCATCTGATGACTGCATAGCGAATTGTGAAGTCGTCTGTCTGTGTGTAACACACCTGCATTGGGGAACCGATACAGTGTATCACCATCCCCCAACTTGGCTAAAGCCAACCCGGGGCCTTTCAGATTGCCTAGTCACAGTCCCAACCATGATTTTCCACAGCAGGGCTTCGAAAAAAAAGATTGCGATTGAAAGATTGCACAGATTGTCAAACACAATCCTTCTGATGCGCAGATTGTCAACTTTTCTGGGAAACTGGCGCATTGTGTCAATCTATTGTGCGTCAATCTGCAGCACAATCCGACAACAACAGCGATCGTCATGAGCGCAAAACCCCGTCAATCATCGTGCGGCCTGCGTCGGCTCCACCAACCAGCATCGAGTGAACCTGGCGCGCACATCGCGCACAAATTTTCGCGCCAAACTCGCGCGCGAAACGTGCGCGCCACTGCGCGTTAGTTGGTGCCGAACAAAGAAGCCTCGAACCTGCCACCCTCACCCACTACCATCGAGATGAAGGCCGCCGAATCAGCAAAGCTACGATCACCATAACGCTCTACACCGACAAGCGGCCCACTGGCCGCACTTTCGCCGTCTGTGGCGTCTTTGTGGCTCAACAAGAGCGCTACGGCCAACGCAATCTCTTCCGCCATCTCGAAACCAACCACGCTGGCTTCGAAGAGGTCGCGGCGCGTTGTATCCGCGAGCGCATCGACCCGGCGCCGGACATATTGGTTCACAAAAAATCTCGTGGCTGTCGTTGACAACATGGAAACGAACAAGGCGATCGCTCGGCGCACTAAGGTGCCTTTGACTGGTTGCGCCGCGCACCGTTTCAACTTCGCAGTGAAAGAGCGATTGCAATCCAGCATGGCGACGATCAAGAAGGTGGCTGCGCTGATGAAGCGCCTCAAGACGGTGAAGCGGGTTGTCAAGCTGAAGGAGCACGGGTGTATGGTCAAACCAATCGCGCTGCACGAGTTACGTTGGAGTGGTTGCTACCGGCATGAAGTCGAACACGCTCGAATGCGTCACGTTTCTCAAGCTGAACTGAGACCTCGTTCCTTGGAACGAGTGTCCTTGGCGATCCAGTTGATGTACGGCGACGAAGAAACGTAGAAGTTCACCATTAGCGTCGATCACTAGGCCCTTTGGCTGTCAACAATCTTTTGAGAAAATTGACAATCTGCGTTGGCTGGAGATTGTCCGCGACAATCAAGACAATCAATCTCAGCTGCAGATTGAACTCTCACAATCATTTTCAATCTATATTGTCGGACCCCTGCCTAGACAGAAAGTGAGGACGTGGCGCTACGTTCGTAGCCTGTTGATCGACCCACAGCGATTGAAGACGCGGTTTGGGATTCCAGACGCGGATCTGGCGGACATGAATCGGAGGTCATACGAACACCGAGGCCACCACAGCCGCAAAGGGAGCCGAACCCAAACTCACCGATGGCACGACGAGCTGTTGACCACGGAGCAACACCCGACGGGAGGCTGATTCCAGACCCGAGACCACAACTTGGCGCACATTGGAGTCAAGGGTTAGGACCAGGTCCGTCTCCACCGCAAATGCGGGCGCCCCCACCTGTGCCCGCTCGGCCCAGTACATTCGAGGCAAGCAGAACACCATCAGTGTCAGTGCAAATCGGGATGGCTACCGAACGTATAGCCTGATGTACTGATGCACCTGACCGCGCAGCAGCACCTCAAACGTTTAACGTGACACCTACGATGAGGCTCACCTGGTCTATCGCCTATAAGTCAGGTGGATGGCTTTGAGTGGTGATAGGGTTTCCTGGTAAATACCGGCATACGGGATGCTCATGAGTGAGCAAAGGATAGCTGCTTATGAGGAACTTTTGGGACATCAGTTCTCGAATATTGCGCTACGTTCGTGCCGACACGCCGACCTCCGCTTCGCCCCGGTGGCTCTGTCGCCAGCAGGAGCCTCGCGTACAATAGAAACTTGAATCTGGAGATAGCACGCTGTGATCCATTCCAGCAGGCGACTTACGGCGCGGACCCCGTGATTGGCTCCGGGGCGCTGCGTGCACCTTCCCCAAGCACCCCCTTCGGGGAAAGGGCCTTCCGCTGCCTTCATTCGCCCTACCCCATTATAATAGTGTTCCATCTGATCCAACATCCGACCCCGACCCCTATCAGATCCACCGGAGGCGCTTCCCTTCGCAACAAAAAGGACGAGCATGTCATGAATATTTTTTGGATTGGTTGTCTGCTTTGAAGAGTCGGTAGGAGTATACTGTACGCCGGTATTCTAGTGGTCGCCAAAGGGGCACTTCTTCAGGCAGTTGAAGTTGGGGCCATCGCAAAGCGCTGGGTTCGTGTTAGTCAGTTGCGCGTGGAAAACACAATTGATCATCTGCTCGGCACACTTGTCTTGACACGGCAACGACGCGGTGACGTGGGTGGCCGCACCAACACAGGCGAGAACAAGAACAGCGAACGCGGTGAGCTTCATCGTAGAAATGGACGTCTGGCGTCGGGGAAGTGAGAGGCTCGAGGAAAATCGAAGATTGGTTTGACACCAAACCGACCTTCGCGCGCTGGCGAGACCCTCGCCGCGAGGGAGTCGGTGAAGGGCAGAAGCCTTGCGCTCTACACCCTTGAATGCCCATTGTGGATGATGCATGCCATCATTCACATCTACGGTAGCAATAATGGCATCCACACTGTCTTCAGACAGTGGGGAACATACGGGAAAATGTCGCACATCAATGCAGGGGTGTTACACAGAGGACTTCACAATTCGCGATGCAGTCATCTGCGTTGTATCCCCGTAGCGAATCATGGATGCTTCAACTTCTTCTTCTTCAAAGTGAGGTCTATTAGTCTGCTCTTTTAGAGACTGATAGCCGGCTAGTCGCCACCGTTAGGAAATGTCTACTGTTTTCCCCTTCTCCAGAACTCTATGTCGCCCGGTAGGAGGCTGGCAATGTGCTGATGCTCCTGTCTCGTTGTTGGGTGTCGAACTTGACTGCTGCGTTGTGTGTCCATAGCGACATTGGCGGCTGCGTCTGCCATCGGGTTGGCAGCGCGCGGGTGATGGCACCAGGCCCGAACTCCAAGGGAGTCGGCCAGTCTTCGCGCTCTTGCGTATAGGTCACAGAGCCGCTTGTTCCGCGGAGCAGTGTAGCTTCGCATCTGCTTGATGATAGGACACTGTCCCCGACTACCGTCAGGGGAAGCCACTCGTGTCGAGCCACCGCGTCGAGACCGGTGAGTAGGCCGTTGTATTCGGCTTGATTGTTCGTCGTGGAGCTGTCCTCGTAGGACGTCGCGGCGGAAAAAACGACCTGCGCTTGGGCAGCGTCCTCCGTGAGCTGAACGACGACCGAGTCCGAGCCTCCTGCGCCGGGATTGCCTCTCGATCCACCGTCGAAGAACAGGACGTACTGCACCGTGGCCCGTGGAGGCGGCGGTCGGGCTGAGCACGGAGGGGCCTCGAGCGTTGGTCGCCGCAGGATCTCGATGGCGGCCGCAGTGTGTGGTGTCGCGGCGCTGTGCGTCGAGCGTGCCCACCTGGTGTCTCCCAGAAAAGCCATAAGCTTCGCGTGCAGAATTGCTGTCGCTTGAGTTGGCGACCACAGTTCCTGCAGGGCGTCTGGTTCCGTGCACCACCTCCAGATCGTTTGGAGGACTACTAGCGCCTGTTGTCTCCATGCCGCTCCTAGCGCCGCTTGCGTTGCGACCGTGGCCGCCGTGGTGGGCGGGGGGGGGTCTCGTAACTTCTGGGTGAGACCAGAATTGATCCGGCACCACCTGGAGCTCGAGCGCAAATAGAGCTGCCTTGCAATCCGCTAACGTTGGCATGTTGGCTGCGGACCAGATGTGGCTCCAGCAACCGAGCATGTGAGACCAGAGTAGCTGTGCCATCGGGCAGTGCCAGAAGAAGTGGGCACTGTTGACTCTGGCCGGATCAATCGTTGGGCAATGTGGGCCTCGTGCGATCCCAGCGGCTGATACGGCCCCCCTTGATCCGCGCCATGAGACTGCGTTGGGAGTCGATGATGCCGGGCATGGAGCCGATTTCTGTCCATGAGAGTTGGCCAAGCGCTCCCGCGATCTCGTCGTATTGTGTAAACCATCGCTGTCGCCGGCTGTCGTTCTCGTGAGCTGCTTTTTGGGCGGCCCCTTGAAGCAGACGAGACATCGCCGTTCTCGAGGTGAGCTTCGGAGTCTTGCTCCAAATGCCTTGTGGGGGATCGAGCCACGTGTGACGGTCGAAGCGCACCGTCGGGTCCTTGAGGTGTTTTCAGGCCCTTGTCGTCGCCTCCAGCGGTGATGTAACGACACCGAGTGGGATACGCACGACCGCCACCGGGCTCCACTCGAGGAGGAGTCGGTTGCCGTCGCTCCGGAGGCGCCATATGTCGAGGCTTGCCGGTCTGAGCACGAGATCTTCCGGTTGCGCCGGGAGGTCGGCTAGACCTGGGTAGTTGAAGACGAGTTCGTTGCAGAGTTTCCGGAAGGAACGGGCTGCTTTATCAAGCAACGGGAACGGGTGTTGGCTCGCCTTGAACCGCAGCTTGTGGTCGCCGAGCCATTCGATCTCGAGGACATCTTTCAGGCGGGTCGATGTAGCGCAGAAATCCGTGAAGTCGTTGCGGTCGATCGGGTTTCCAGCGGCCGAGAGAAGGATGTCCCCTCCGTAGACTTGCGCGTGGAGCTGCGCTGTCACGTCTAGCGTGCCGTGGAGCTCTTGTTGCAGGCGCCGTAGCGGTCTGAGGGTTGGTGCGACGAACGCGAAGTCAATGAGCAGCCAGCCGTTGCTCCATGTGTGCTCCAGCGGCATCTCGCGCTCGAGCGCTGTGCGCACCTCCACGTAGACTCGCTTCTCCTCTTCATTTCGCGGTTGCGCAAGAAGCGCGCGTCGGAGGTGCAGTCCAGTGCGTGCAAGCGTGCTGTGCATCACCGGTGAGGGACAGGTTCGTGTGGGCTCGAGTCCCGTTACTCCGCCACCGTTGGTGGAAAGGAGGAGTCGGCCCACCGCCGAGGACACGCCTTGGTTTGTCCGGGCCCATCGGTTGACCGTTGATAGTCCAAGGCACTGGAGCTCATGACGAATGTTAATCGCGCTGATGCCTCCCGCGCTGACCGCTTGTTGCGCGACGTGTGAAGCCATCCAGGCTCATGCCTTTTTGCCGTTCTGCGAGAATCGTCCAGTCCACGTGAACGAGTGGATCATCGCCTGCCACTTGTGCACGGTTGCTGTGCTGGGCCAGTGATGGCGCGCGGTGTACAGGAAGATCGGTAGGAGTATCGCTCGGAGTAGCTTGACCCGTTGCCTGACGTTCGCAGTTTTCACCTCTGCGAGAAAGAGTCGAGCTCGGACATTTTGCAACGTGAGTTCCCAAATCGCTGCGAGCGATGCCCGGCTCGCGACTTGTCCTCCCAACAGCCTGTTCAGTGCGTCACGATCCGCGACGGCGAAGCCCGCGTGCTGACTTTGGGAGGGGTCTGAACTCGCGGTCAGAAAGACGACGACGCTCTTGGAGAGGTTGACTCGCAGACCTGACGCTCGTTCGAACCGTCCCAGCGGCTGCTGAAGCTGTTGCAGCGGCTGCGGCCGGCGCAGATAGATGGTGGTATCATCCGCGTAGCCCGCCGTGCGAATCTCTTTACTCCCTGGCAGGGTGATGCCGGTAAGACTTGGCTCCTGTGCAATCGCCGTGTACAATGTGTCCACTGCCAAGACGAATAGCGTCGGTGCGAGCGGGCATCCTTGCCGAATGCCATTCAAGATCGAATGCGCGTCTGATAGCTCAGCATTAGCCGCAAATTCCGCTGTCGTTGCGAGGTGCATTTGTCTGACCGCATCAACGAAGCGGTCGGGAAAACCGAGTCGCTGGAGCGCTCTGGCAAGGACGTTTCTGTCGAGCGAGTCGTAAGCTTTTTCGAAATCGAGAAGCACCGCCACCGCGTCCGAAAGATCAGGGTCAAGTTGGGCTTGGGCCTGAATCGCGTGGAACACGTCGAGTGCATCGTGCACCTGCCTGCCGGGGACGAATCCGAATTGAGTCTCAGCCACAAGGCGCGGTAGAAACTGGCTGACTCGGTTGAGCAGTAGGCGCGAGGAAATCTTGTAGTCCGTGTCGAGTAGGGCGATCGGCCGGAAGTCCAAGCCTGTGACCGGCGCCGCTTTCTTGGGAATACATGCCACGACCTCTTGTTTGAAGCTTCTGGGTAGGACCTGTGATCTATGCCAGAGATTGAATAGCGGTGTGAGTGCCGTGATGACGAGATCTGCGTGAGCGTGATACCAGTCATTAGGGATCCCGTCTGGCCCCGCCGCTCATCCTTTCGGGCACGCCTTCCCTGACTTCTTCTTCGGTAAACTCGTCGTCGAGTTGCCTGAGGTCGGGAGGTCTTGTGCTGCGGGGAGCGCGTCGAAGAAGGTGTCGAGGTCGCTGGTCGGTAGTGGTCCACGTTGCGTGACTGGGTCCCAGGCGCAAGCGAGTTTGTCGGCCGTGGGCCTCGTGTCTGTGTCCGATTCATCGGGCAGTACGATGTGCTGTGTGGTTCGTCGGAGAGCGAACCGCTCAAAGAATTGGCGCTCCGCTTCCGGCGTTCCTGGAATCGCTGTTCGCCATCGTCGACGTTGGCGTCGGCGCGTCCTGCTGCAATGAATCCTGATGATCTCCGCTCGGATGGCTTTCACACGGTCAAACGCGTCGCTATCTGCGCCCTGCGCCTCTTCCAGCGCTCTCTCCAGTGCTTTGCGAAGCCGCTTGCGTCGTCTGAGGTAGGCCTGTCGCTGCTGTGCTTTGAAACTCCGGATGATCTGCAGACACGAGCGTCTAATCTCCACTTTGCACTCATCCCACAGGATCGCGGCCTCCACCGCTCCCGCGTGCCGGCTCTTGTCGATGAAACTTCACAGAATGTTGCCACATGCCTCCTCTACAGCCCCCTGACAGCCAAAAGGTAGCGGGTACCTGATCCCGGGCAGTCTGCGCCGTCCTCTTCGTCGTTGCAAACGTAGTTAATCGAAACGACGTTGTGGCCGCTGTCCGCGACGGGGGGGCCTGTGGTGACGCCGATGACGTGCGACTCGTACCTCGTGGACACGTACCAACGATCTAGGTGACTGGTGGCCATGCCACCATTTCTCCGTCGATACCCGAACGTGTGGCGTTGCACGATAAAATCCGTTTTGTGTGCGTCTGTGACAGTCTGGTCGATGTCATAGTGAAGCGCGTCTTGGAGTCTCCAATGAACGAGCAAGTCTTGGAGAGCCGGCGAATCGTGCGCGTCAGTGACATGGCTAGATCGATCAACATCTGAATGGAGCGTGCAGTTGAAGTCTCCGCCCAGTAAGATGGGGCCGTCTGGTCGAGGGCACTTCAGCAAGTCTCTGAAGAATCGCTCGCGTGCCTTCTTGCGACCGCTGGGGGCGTACAGGTTGACGACGGTGTGTCGTGTGCTGTCGATGTCTACGTGTGCAGCCATGAATCGCGGCGACCAGAACTCCCCCCAGATCGGGACCAAGTTGGAGATCGGTCCGTCTGGCTTGCACAGCATAGCCACTCCTCGTTCGTTGGAGTCACTCCTTGTCCAGAGAGACCAGCTCGTGTCAGTGCATCCCCAGCCTCGCGCGTACTCCGCCTGCAACCTTTCTACTTCATCGGAGGCGGTGGGTACCTCTTGAAGCAGGAACAAGTCCGGCTGCTGATCTTCCTCACGTCCGCGGAACCCACCGAACTAGTCTTCCGCCTTGGCCATCCCCCGCACGTTCTAAGTAGTGCGCCGTATAGGCGCCGTCAACCACTGCGACCGGCCCTGTCGTCGAGCCGGTGCCGCTCGTTCGCGCGCGTGGGACGTCGGTGAGGCCGCCGCTTCCGGGGAAGCGACGGCGGGCGGCTCCATCCTTGTGTCATGGACGGAGCCTGGCACCCGTGGGGTGCCCTCAGTATTGGCGGGGGGCTGTTCCAGCCGGCGAAGCGCCGAATTGGAACAGCGGCCGGCCGACGTAGTCGTCTGACCAGTCCTGGAAGATCGAACGCGCCGCTTCCCATCGACGACGTGCGACCGCTTGACCGGCGGCCACTACTGTCATCGTGTTGAAGCTGGTGTCCATCCAACAGAGTAGGGCGTCGCATTGATGTGGAAGATCTCGGATGTTGAACTCGTGTGGCATTGCCTCCGGGAGTAGTAACACGTGACCGACCAGTCGGCACCAATCTGTGTCGACGAGACCGGGTTGCGTCCGCTGTGTGATCTTGAGTCTGTGCTTGGACGCAACTGTTCGTGCGCGATGATCCACTTGGCGTCCAGCGTCTCTGCTGCTGCAATAGCCGCAGCCCACTCGACGCAGAATCGCGCTTGTTCCGGTGGCAAAGCCTTGCCGACCCGGTGGAGAAGCTGTTAACGAGCCATGACTATGGCCACCTTGCCGACGTGGACCAACGTGAGGTCAGCCGTTAGTTGCACGAGAATTTCCGGGAAAGGCAATGCATTGAGGAGGCTCTTGACCGCGCCAGGCCGATTCTTGAGCCCCGTGATGGCCTCTGCCGGGTCCACAACGAGCTTGAGGGTGCTATGGACGTCCGGATTGGCTTTGGCTTGGCGATGTTTCCACGTTTTTGTATGCTGCTCGGTTGATTTTGAACTTTGCGCAGTGCCGGGAGCGTCTCCGCTTGCAGGTGCGTGCCGTTCCGAATATGCTGCAAGAGTGTCTGCTCTTCGGATGCGGTAAGTGGCGGTGTCTGGGACCTGGGCGCTCGGCGCTGGGAGGCTGGAGCTGCCGTAACTCAGGCTCGGCTCCAACTGAGCCGCGCAGATGTTGGACAAGTTGAAGTCCGGCAGCTGGATGGGTTTCCCTAGGACTTCCATCACCGTAGTTTCTTCGGACATCTTGATAGGGTGGAGGAGCGAAGTCTGTTCGGCTTGCTGGGGCGGCGGCGTGGTGAGGTCGACCACCGCCGGGGAACGCATCGTGCTGTGTTGGTCCTCGGGGTTCTTGGCTTGGTCTGGTTGGTAGTCTCCTTCCTTGGTCGGGTTCGTAGGTCGATTGGCCGGGTCTTGGGTGTCGTCGTCGTCGTCGTCGACGCGGGCGTCGGTCTTCGTGTTGTTGGCTCATTCGTCTTGGGGCTCTTCGTCAGTGTCGCTGTCGCTCCGCGGCTCCGTGCCCTCCGAAGGCTGATATTCGGAGCAGCCGCCAGAGGAGAACTGTGTGGGTTCGGAGTCGTAGGGGGACTGGGTCGGGTCGGCTGCCATTGCGTCAATTTCGGTCAGGACGCGCGGGACACGTGCTGTCATCTCATCCTGTTTCCGAACACTTCCAGCAAATTCCTTGTACGCCGCATCGGGGATGCGGAGCGCCGTGTAGTGGGCGTTGTGGGTCTGTCCGTCGAAGTTGTGATGGAGAGAGAGGATCAGGGAGCAGTTTGTTGAGGTCTTGCATCAGTTCTACTGCGCGCTTGATTTCGACCGAGTTGTTGACGTCGATGGCACTGCCGCAAGTTCGGCGGGAGCTGCGATCAGGGCGTGATAGAGGCATCGGCCGTCCGCACACGTTTGAACCAACTTGAGCTCGAGGCGTCGGCGGATTTCTGGCAACTTAATGGCATCGCTCCCTCTGGGTCGACCTCCGACGACGAGCACCTCATCTTCGGTAACTGGCCCGGAGCCTGGTTCCTCCTTCTCCTCGGCTGCGGCGTCTGCTTGCGCGCTGGTTGGCGCCGGCAGTCTGTGGAAAAGAGGGTGACCGTCAGTTGCTCGAGTCTGGGACGCTGAGCTGGTGGGAGTTCTCCTCCAGGCGGCACCCATTGCACACGAGTTGTAGGAGCGTCTGGGCGGTGTCTGTCGATCATAGTGTGCAGTGAGGAGCTCCTGGGTTGGCGCGTTACCGGTTCACTGGAAGGCTCCGCCTCAGTGTCCTCGATGCCGGAGTTGAAAATTCTGCGCGGGCCGTCGACTTGAGCGAGAGTGCGTTTGTCGCCGACCACGAGCGTCTCCTCGCCAGTCGCACCGGGGATCGACGTCCATCTCTTGGCTGGGTCTGGCTTGTCGGGTCCAACCGCGGCGCCTGCTCTGTTCTTCTTGATGGGTTTTGGCGTCGACTTACCGTCCTTAGCGGTGAGCGTGGCTCGCACGGCTGCCGCTTCAGCTTGCTGCTTGGCTTTGGCCTGGCTGAGGGCCTTCGCTAGTTCTTGAGCTGGTGAGCGTTGCTTTTTCGACTTGGTCTTCGTGGGCTTGGGCTTACCTTGCGCACCGACTTGTTCACCCGCCGGTGGCGTGTCGTCGTCGGCATCGCTTGGTTCCGGTTGAGGCAAGTGTGGTGCGACTGTCGCATAGAGGCGGGCCACTTGGGCTCGGTGCTCCTTCACATCCACGGTCGCTGGTTCTATTTCGTACGCTGTCGCCACGGGGATCTCAATGGCATGCTCGTACTTGCCACAGATCTTCCAGGGGTCCCAGCAGCAGCCCTGCCAGTTCGTTGCCGATTGTGCGCTCGGCTGCCGTCGCGTACAAGCGGAGGATCGAAGACAGCGCCACGAGTCGGTTGAGGGAGAAGAAAGCCATGGGGATCGCGGTGAG